>JAOBRC010506453.1:0-11529 GCA_027575255.1 Scolionema suvaense | reverse complement strand
GCTCAGCATCGTCTTCAGCTTCAAACGAGAAAGCCACAGTATACATGTCGTCATCAAGCGTGGAAGAATCCTGCACAATAAAAGATAGGTATATGAAGTATTGCAACTGAGCAATCTCCGATGAAATAAAGTACTGAATGCAATGCACACCAAATTCTTGTTCGAATAAACTGAATCCAGCACAAGTCACACCTCATACTGACAAATGTAGATACAGGTCTCAACGAACCCAGATAATTTTAAAACACAACCCACATACTAACCAGATTGCTAACAAATTATGAGTATAGATAGAAATTCAACAATAGAAATTAACTTCCCTGACACACAATTCGCAAACGGACAGTACACTGCCATTATGGTAATGTATATGGCGCAGTGAAAACTCACTACATGGTTTTAAAGGAGTCTGCCTAACATAGCACGAGAAAAATACCAACCTGACTTTCTGTCAACGCTTCTCTAAAACTTCTCCTTCGTGCATCTTCGGATACAGGTGTGGTCGGAAGAGAGCTGTTAGAGCCAACAGTGTTAGAAGGATGTATTGGCGATGTAGGGTCGCTTACAGATTCGTCAAAATCCACATAAAAATTCTGAAATGCAATGTAAGCTGATCATGAAGAATAGTACTGAAAACACTAGATTCATAACATAAAAAAAGTGTCACACATGAAAGAAAATGACTTAACGTCGAGACAACTAAACCTTACTTGGATGTATAAACGTATTGATGAATAGACATACGTATGCAAACCACGAAGAAAAATATCGAGTACCTCAAAAACATAAAATAGCCACCATTCCCTAATAATCTGCTAGTTTCGAAAAGTTTCTCTAACAGCTTTTTCTCATCAATTCCCGTCAACTTCATTTTCGGGAGCGGTGGCTAGCTGCATTATTTTTCCCATTCTTCGAATTTTTCTAGACTAATATTTCTCTTGATCCAATACATGATGAATCACCTTGTCCAGGTTGGGATGTCACCGCTCAGGGACAATTTAAATACAACTGAGGTTTGGGATTATTCAATCCGTCTTTTCCCTCCCCTAAACGGCAAAATCTTAAATAATTGTTCTCCTTTTACCACAGCCCACAAGTTTTAAACACCTGCAAGTCACATGTCAGTGATCACACATCATCCCAACTCAGCAAATGTCTCCATACTAGATATGTGAGTTAGAATGCCAACGTGCAGGTAGTGAAATGATGATAGAAATTGCACACTTCTCATGAAACCGGATCTTACCTCGAACACCAGCGATATCGATAAACAAATAAAAAACAAATCCCTCTTTTACTGTAATTCATGGAATAGCGAAGACACGTTGACAAAGTAATCAGATTGAACTTGATTGCTTAACTTATGCAATATCAGAAACATTTATGCTATAATATGAAACAAAAAACGATCAGACACGTACAGTCTTATGTCCACTTTGTTGGGCAGGCATTGTCACACTCTTTCTCTGAGCACCATCTTTGCTATTTACAGCTGGCACGAAGATGAGTGCCGATAACTGAAAAACAGCCTTCTCAATGACGTCGTGATGGTGATCCAGTATGTGGGCTTCATTCAAAACGAGAGAACTCTGAAAGCATAATCATACAATACCATCAGAACAGAAATCTTTGCTGGAAAATGAGAAATAATTAAACAGGATTTCCACTAGCCTATTGCACAGCACACACAGCCTCGACGAGTTTCATGAGAGAAATCGTACTTTTGAAGAGTCCGCGAGCAGGTTACATTCTCCACCCTAAAGTAACATGCAGGGTGGGAGTGGGTGGCATTGAGGCAGAATGTGCCCACCGTTGCAAGCCTTGGGTCATATCTGTGGCAATTGACGCCAAACTTCAGCAAAGAAGTGAAAAGTTTACTGGCAACCTATTGCAAGTTTAAAGAATTTCAAAACACAGTCAAATCCTTGGTAGGCATCCTACTCGTCTGATGGATGTTATTCATGAGCAATCACGCCTACAAGCTTACCATCAGTCAGAGCTACCAAGAAATGAAGTTCTTCTGGGTGGATGTTATCCATGAGCAATCACGCCTGCAAGCTTACCATCAGTCAGAGCTACCAAGAAATGAAGTTCTTCTAATTTTCTGATTCTTTCTCACCCCCAACCTATGGCTTTTCACAATTTATTATTTCAACCAGAAAATGCACCTTTTCACAGTTTTGGTCCTACCCCAGAACTTGGTCATTTTCGGATATAAACAAACCATCATAGAATAACGTTGGAAGTGTCATTATTACGCAAAAAGGAAGTCTTTGAAGGAACCATAGTCACATAAAACTTCGCTTCTTATGACTATGAAGGAACTTAAGTGCTATTTCACGGAAATGTAAGTTATTCTAAAATTCATTGCTGCTAACGATTTTTTCACATTCATCGGCGGATCTGTCATTTGCAGGCTGCTGGAAAAGTTGATGTTTCAAGTTCAGTCGATCCAATATAGATACTGTAAAACGGTGCATTGTCGAACCAAAACCGTCTTGAAGTAGCCATAATGCACAAGTAAACCGCAACGCTAATGTCGACACGTGATAAGAACGCAGCGAGAGAATAAATCATCTTAGTCGAAAAGATTTTAATTTAACTAAGGGGCCAGTTAAAAAGCATCCCGTGTGTTCTATGGATATAATCTGGCAACTAGAACCCAGGGGTACAATTAGCTCCATCCGTGAGGATTCCTAATCTAAAAAAATCGCACCCATTTTCGGGTTAAAAGGGACAGTCTCCATAGCATATTCTATCGCTGACAGTTTCTCAGATTGGTTACAGGCATGTAACATGGGGGACAGTATACATGAATAACAATCCATAGCATCCCAAGTTGAACTCCAGTGGGCGGAAGGGTTCTTCATCTTGTCTGAAAGATATCTAGCCCATTTAACCATGTCACCCTTAATAATACATAAAGCCATCCAGGAAAAAGAAAAGTATGACTAGTTCTTGATTAGGTTACCTTCCCTTCACAGAATTAAGTAAACAACAGGAAAAGTACGATAAGGCTGCACATGTATCACAATGGGGTTCCCTTCACAGAATTGAGTAAACAACAGGAAAAGTACGAACAGGCTGTACATGTATCACAATGGGGTCAGGCTTCAGTTACTACCGCCGTTGTTAATAAAGGTAAAGGCCCCTATTATTGTTAACTCAGGTAAACAGATAACACACTTGAAATAGAATACACACCCTTTTTTATCAAAACACAAGCCTTACATTTGCCTGAATTCTGAACTTATTCTCCAGGCATGCTTTAACACCAAAACATTTTAAGAACGAAATTAGTTGTGTATGTACTCAAGTTTACTAAATAAAGCTGATACTTATGCGTTAATTCTAAGTACACCAGGGGAAGGGGGCGCAGCGGCATAAAGGTTCCCCCTACCAAAATTTTGAACTATCTTTTTGATGACTATAGCCAGGGCCATGAAACTTCGTGACTTTTCCTAAAATTTATCTAGGAGTATCAATCTACAAAAAATGTTTGGAGTGTCACCTGCAAAGCGTGATGACTTCAATGTCATACCACAGTTGACAAAATTCGTCATACCAAACTAGCAGTAAGCAGCAAAGACAGTACAAAATAAAGCTAAAAATAGATCTTTGGAACAGCATAAAATAATGCTGATATAGGAAATGTTAGAAGACTCCATAATTTCAAACTTTGATCCCAATTTTGTAAATCAACATTTTTCAGCATTTTTCATGTATGCGACGTCATTTTGATATCGTTAGCAAAACTTGAGTAACGTCATCAATGAAAAAATTATGCGAGATTATTTGCGTCATGACATACTTTATACCTGACAAGTTTCATTAACACATACTAAGTCGTTCTGAATTTAAGGAGGGGGTTCATACTCCCCCCCTTCGTCCCCGGGACCACCACCGCCGAAATGGCCCCGGTGTGGATAGGGTTAAATAATGCTAATACAAGTGAGATACTAAACACCAATCATGTTCCTTTTGATGGATAGGTAGGTCATTTACAAAGCAATGAAAATATTCAAGTCAGCATAAAAATGCAGTTTTGTACAATCTAGAACAAATTGTGAACGTAACAGGAAAAATCTGTGGCAAAGTAAAGCTTATCTCATCCCAGCATTTGCCACAACATTCACTGAAGTGGGCATTTGGCTTTAAAGACAAAAAACGTCGAAAATTGGAAAACAATTAGGAAGAACAAGCGTCAACTCAAAATTTCTGGCTCTCACAAAAAAAAATCCCCTAACATCTCAGATCTGCATCCGTTGCATGAACAATTGACGGAGCAGTGAACACACCTACCTGCCATAACTGATCAGTGTGACTGAATGCTGTTGACAAGTATCTTTTATATGCATCAACAAAACTTTTGACACAGAATCGAATGAATGATTGACACATGTCAATCAATCTGGGAAGTTCTTCTAAGAGTTGCGTATTGAGAGCTTCGTAGTTGTTCTTTGCTAGTTGTAACTCTTCTTGAATCTGCAAATCAAATGAGTACAAAGATAAACTATACTAATGCTAGCATACAATACTTTTTCATACCATCCTTTATAAAGAACCACGAATTCAAAACCTTTTTTCTACAAATTCAAATTTTCGAAAACGCCAAGCCTAAAATTTGCAACAAAACTGAAAACAAGCTCAGACTGAGCTCTTTCACAAAAACAAGAACAACAATACTACTTTACAGTACTGATGATCAAATTTCGTACGAGGGCTAAGACTTAATCAGGGATGAAGTCCAGTATCAACACGTTTTCGCGACATAAAAACTAATTAAGCGCAAATGAGGCCGAAAATCGTAACATAATAAAGAACAATGACCCTCAGTTCTTAAATAAATAAAATGCTGCATCGAATAAAATAGTTCCGTCACCTGCGCAATCTTTTCCTTGTCCTTGGAGTCCTTCACACTTTTTGCTTTACTGACACATCGATCGTAATCCAGACATTTATCGTTTCTCTTCTGAATGATGCGAAACGGGCCTTGAAACACTTGCAGAAGTTGATCCAATGGTGATGACACATGAGATTTAACAAAAGCCATCTAGAAAGATGTATAGAGTCACCAAGCACACCAATCATTACCATACCTATTCCCTGTCAACATTAATAATAATAAATAAATGCTTTTTGGTCTAAATGAATTACCAAGATCTGTTGAAAGAAAGGAAAACAAATATACTGATACTAATTTTGCAACGCAAGCCAGCAACAGCCAACATGCCCGCCAAGATTAAATTTGTTTCTTGTCATGGGCATTACTAGAGCACGTGATACACTTTTTCTCAATGCAGCATTGAATATGAACTGGTATATAGCAATTTGCATTAGCCTACTAATCGGTCTAAAATCGGTGTCATCTGAAGAGAAAACAATCAAATTACTATCTACCGTCACATGGAGGTAGTGTTCTGCTTGGCAGAGCAAAAAAGGTGATATGCGGACGGAGCTATGAGGCAGAGACTATAGTGTACCATTAATAATAACAATTTACATAAACTGATGTAGACTTACACATAAAAGCAAAATAAGTTTCGAAGAAAAACTTAGGAACACACTAAAACACGTCCACAACAGAGAGAAGCAAAATCTTACAAATCGTCCAGCATGCTGCTCAGCGATGACAGCGATCATATCGTGATATCGGGACAGCTCTTCTTTCAGTAATGAATCACTTTTGCAGAACTGATCGAGGCTTTGTCCCAGTTGCAGTTGAAGCATAGAATTTTCCTGCACGTAACATAAATAAGATATGTTTCTGGATTGGTGATAACTGCGTGTACCATAAGGTATTATCACAGCAAAAAAAAAAAAGAAAAAAAGAGCGTTACACTGCATCACTGCTACACTGCTACACTGCAGCAGTGAAATGATAGAACTAGGCAATAAAGGTACTAAGAAAGCTTTGGTAGTTCAGCAACTTAACGCCAGGAATAGGTGACATGATGAAACAATCAAAATGAACTTGCCACAAAATCGTCTTCTAAAATCACTCTCAATAGCGAGAAAGATTAAAATACAATGCTGCAGGAATACTGTTTCAAACCCAAGTCAAAATTGAAATGCCCTAAGACGATGAAACCCAAGTCAAAATTGAAATGCCCTAAGACGGTGAAACCGAAGTCAAAATTGAAATGCCCTAAGACGGTGAAACAGGCAACATGAAACCTTAAAACTGACAGGTGCTCGGGGATTAGAGGGGGGCATAGGATGGTGCAAGTAATGGTGCAAGTAACGTATAGTGTGCAGAGGGGTCGAATCCCCCCCTTTTGGCATCCCTCCATTTTAAAGTTAGGCAAACCCTCGGCACATATTAAAGCCCAAGGGCAACCTGTTTCAGACATTCATACACGCAACTTCAATACTTGAAAGCAAAGGTTTCCCTGAAGAAGACAGTATAACCTGAAGGATTCAATGGAATCAAGGTATTTGAGACAAAATTTAGAACTATTTTTAGCGTGTTTTATGAAAGAACTAGACAATTGATAAATTATGCCACATCAAAACACTGATCCAGTGATTGTCTTATGACTAAAATCTAGCACAAGCATAACTCCGCAACCATTTTTTCTTTCACAATCATCCCTACCCTTCTTACCCAACCCAACCTTTGCCCATCCCCACCCTTCCTACAGAAAAATTTTCATATCCCCCCTTTTTGCAATTTTATGGAAGGTCCATCCCCCTCCTTTGGAAAAGGGGAGGGGGGCTCATACTAAGCAACTCCAAAACCTTAAATATTGAACAGTCCCAGAAGATGGAGAAATAATCAACTCCGAACCTTAAAACGGACAGGAGCTCAGAAGTAGAGGGTGGGGGGTTGGGTGTTCAAGAAGGAGAAATAACTATTTCCAAACCTTGAATGATTCTGTTAGCTGAGCAATGTTTTTCACCAAAGACTTGATCAGTTTCTCCAGACCTCGAAACCGGCGCTCTTGCTCATTAAAATCCTCATCAACCGTCTGTGAATACAAAAATATACATCTCAGATCCCAAGGAAAGATTTCTTATTCATAGTCGACATTTCTCCATTTGTTGCTTTAAGGAAGACTGAAAGTCCTTCCTTAAACAGCAAATGGAGAAAGGAGACTATAATAAAGAAATCTTGACGTTTGTGTAGGTGAATTCCCCATTTAGGTAGGCGAATCCGGGGGATTTTGATTCTGGTTAGAGGCTCTCATGGAATTTTTTTAGTTCAGACATATCTCATCGAATTTTTAACGCCCGAGCTGTTGAGCCGGGTTTCGAGACCGTCAGGGCCGTCATTGATGTCAAAAATTTGTCATTTTTTGATAGGGTCTCAGAAAAGCGCCGATAAAACGAAAAATATATATGCTAAGGCAAATGTTAAATATTGTGCAAACGTAGAATAAAATTATGCACAAGAATCGTGACGTTTGATTGCCGACACCGGGGCCGACGTCGGGTCAAAGTCAAAAGTACGTTTTTTCAATTTTTCAGTTTTCGGCTTGGCATTCAAAGTCGAGCACTGGGATGTTCAAATGAAAATCAGTTTCAGGTAGGGAAATTATTCAGTTTATAGGGAAAAACTGTTCGGAGCAAATGTGATTTGTGACGTCATGGATTCCGACATATGCTCCGATAGGGTTTTTTAGGGTCATTTTGGCCATTTTTGACGGCTAATTTCACGGTACTAGCAAAACCGGGTAGGTTTGTTTTTTTTGCTCCTTTTGAACTTGCAACTAGTACTTAGTTTTGGTATAAAACATTTTACGGAAGGTATAATAGTTTTTCCTGCAGACATGGTTAAATGTGAAAAAAGGCCAAAATTGGCAAAAATTGAAAAAAAGCAAAATTTAGTACTTTTTAGAGCATAACTTTGTAAATACCATAGCAACAGCCACGACAATTGGTACAAGGTTAGTATCTAGTCAGATGTAGACGAAAATTAAAAAAAATTTGAGATGACCTTATTTGGTCATTGGCTGTCAGGGGGTAAAAAATGCCATTTTTTGGCGAAAAAAGGCTTCTTTTTCACTTTTTCTTGATTTTTTTCACGACGCTAGATTCAAAACTCATGAAATTTACAGAATCAAAAGAAATTGACCCTTTTCATTGATTTCACCCAGAAAAAGTCCTTATTTTGACTTAAATTTCTTAATATTCGCCCCCAAAAAGTGCATTTTTGTGAAAATGACGTCACTTTGACCGCATCTGAGGTCCGACAACGTTACGTCATGTTCTCAAACTAAATATTTTCTGATTCCCCACAAAATTTACTACAGGTCTGCAATAAACAACATCCCTAAATGTGTTTATAAAACATCTATTTTGAGCCTCAAACTTGGTAAAAATGACCCCCTTTTTCTGTACTTCCAAATTTCTCGAAAACGGTGCTGACGATTTTTTTAAAACTTCCACAAATTTTTATTGATTATATGTACAACGACTTGTATACAGTGGGTCCCTGTAAATTTTTGTTTGAGAGTCCCTACGAAGCCACAAAAATGGCATATTTTGCCATTTTTTTGATTCTGGGGTCCATATTTGACGTCACGTGACATCACGACGACGACACTTCCGACAAACATTTTTTTAGAAATAAATGCTTCTAACGATGCTCTATTAGGAAATACAACCTTTTGGTGTTGAACGTTTCCTGATTCTCTTCCAAACGTCGCCTTAAAGGTCACTATTTTTTATACGTTTCTACAATGTAATGTTGTGTGTTGCAGTGACAAAAACGGTATTTTTCAGTATTTGTGGGCAATTTCATGCTAATGAAGGCAGTTTTTCCACTTTGTAAGGTTTGGTATTGTGTACTTTGCAATTATTATACGTTTTTTAGCATTCAATTGCATTCCAATACTGGTAATCATACATAAATGGTATCAAGAATGGAGGGATTGTCAGGAATTGTCAATGTCATTTCCCAGCCACTGATGAAAAATTCAATATTTTCGGCCCATGAGTGGATTGTTATGTATCTCTTTGTGTTTTGACACTTGTTTTCTGCATTTGAAAACAAGTTTTTCTCGCAAGAAATTTGTTTTTATGGAACTGTTTATGCTTTCCTTTTGTTTTATAGCCTTTCATATATGCAAATTTTGTATAAACCTGCAAAGTTTTACACAATTTGCGGTACTTTGATGGACATTACCTACTAACTGCTTTTGTTTAATACGTCACGTCTATATCTCTTTTTTGTGATACCTTATTACGTCAACTTGAAAAATGCACCTTCAAAAATGCGGCTTAACAAAAACGTGGCTTAATTAATGATGCGGCTTAATAGAATGTGGCTTAGTTAAAGGCCAGGCAAGTTGTAAAAAACTCAACTGCGCTGAGTGACTTTATTCAATACGCTATATCACTGTTCACTTTCATCATCACTATTTTCTACCTTGGCATTAAGTTCCTCTATAATATCCTTGCTTTCATCAAGAAAAAATCAATCCCCTGTAACTTTTTGTTCAGTATTAAGTGACTCCTGCGGCTTCATTAAAACCTCACAAAACCCAAATTTTGTCAAAGTGCGGCTTAATTATAGCGCGGCTTAATTTAATGGGTGGCATTAGGTACGCGGCTTAATTTGACATAATAAGGTAATATGGTGTCATTTCTATGCAGAAAATTCTTTACTTGTCTCCCCCTTGTCCATTTTCAGGTTTTGTGTGTCTCTAAAAATGCTATATTTGTTTAATTTTGCAGTTTTCTTGATTCTAACTTCATTTTCATTTTCTAATGTGTTGTAACGAACCTCTTGCACTGATGAATCTTATATCAATTGTCTTGATCAATTTGTTAGATCACATCTAGGTACTTTCATGCGAACATAGTTCAGTTTGACAGAATTATACCGGAATTTTAGATTTTTATCGCTTTAAAAATGCTACTTTTATCAAATTTCACAGTTTTCACAATTTTGGGTCCAATTTGTAGCCTTGAAACATTGTCATACCTGATCTTGATGGAACTCACTTTCCAGGTGCTAATTATATAGCGGAATATGGGTACAAAACTGGTTTTTCTTGTCCAGTTTTAAAATATATTCAGCTTTTTGGCGCGCTCTGCATGTTACAAATTTTGACAAATTTATTGAAGTTTGTAAGACTTTGACAACCAGCATCAGTTTATCCCACGAAAATCGCACACTTTTAGCTAATTTCTCCTAGCAAGAACAGCTTTGCCGCTTAGGATAACATTTTTAACTCCGAAAATAGTGCCAAAAACACACAGCTGTACTAACAAAATCGCCTCTCACATGCTCCCGCCTTTGCCTCAAATGGAGAAATGTCGACTATGAATAAAAAGTCTTTCCTTGGGATTTCTTTCGACGCTTTGGCGCTGGCCTCTGGCCAGCCAGCGAGCGGCGAAAGCAGCGAGTACACAGAAACATACAGTCAGAAAAGGCTCATTCTATAATCGCACAGCAGCGTTGCATATATAGCAGAGTAGCCACGACTTAAGCAACCCTACTCTACCTTGCCAGGATCGGATTTTTTCCAATTTTTTGAAAAATTGCTGCTTTTTAGAAGTATAGAACTGTACTGTACAACACAAAAACACCCAGGTTGAACAGGATAAAGCAAATCAAGGAACCTCCACTTCTATAGATGTTGTCTGCTTATGGTCTTCATTGTCTCCATTGCAATCAACTTCATTTTGTCAACAAACAAGTCACATAATTTGTGGACTCCCGTAAAATTAATTGAGAATCCTTGTGTAAGATCAAAGAAAAAACAAGACATAACCCAAAAGATTGACACCACAAATAACAAAGAACCGATAAAGGGTGCTAGAAATATTGTAAAAAAAGCCCCCTGAAAATAACCAATATTGGCATAAATTGCAACCTGCATCCTGAACAACATATTCCGAAGATATAAGGCATGGCTCACAGCGTAAAGTAAGCTGCCCCTATGATCCACTCAAAAAGTGAGAAAAAAGGAAGAGTCTTTTCAACATAACTGGAAAAACCCCTGAAAATAGCCACTTTCGGACGTATATCAGCACTCCCAAGCTTAACCTTAACAAGGTTTTCCCCAGACATGGCACATGGTTCATAACGTCTGCAGAGTTACCCCGAAGAATCACACCAAAAATGCTGTAAAATGAATTAACCATTCATGCCGTGTTTGAAAAACCCCCAAATCTCCATTTGTCACCATAAATTGCCACCCGTAAGCGAAATGAGATTCTCAGGAGACATTGCATCTGGTCCATAATATGCACAGAGTTGCCTCTAATATTCTCATCAACAATGACAAGAATCCTATAAACAGTTTTTTAAAAAATTTGGACAGAACCATGGAAAACGCAGATTTTGGATGTAAATTGCCACCCGCAAGCCAAACAAGATCTTCCAGAGACAATGCACATGGTTCATAATACATGCAGAGTTGCCATAAGTATTCACACCAAAAATGACAAGGATTGGATGAACAGTTTTAGACATATTTGGAAAAAAACACAAAATGCCATTTTGGGGCATAAATTGCCACCTGCAAGCCAAACAAGATCTTCCAGAGACAATGCACATGGTTCATAATATACGTA
>JAOBRC010506452.1:0-18636 GCA_027575255.1 Scolionema suvaense | reverse complement strand
ATGGGTCATAATAATATATGCCTTGTTTCCCCTAAGATTCACACCAAAAATGAAAAGATAAACCATTGATGACACATTAGGAAAAAAACATAAACAGCCATTTTCTGACATACGTTACCACCCGCAAGCCTAACGAGATTTTCCTCAGACGTGGCACATGGTTCATAACGTACGCAGAGAGGCTCCTATGAATCGCACCAAAAATAACAAGAATCGGAAGAACAATTTTTTACAAAATTAGAAAAAAACATGAAGCACTCAATTTTTTGGTGTAAATTGCCACCTGCAAGACAAACGAGATTGTCCAGAGACATGGCAGACGGTTCATAACAAGCATACAGTTATCCCAAATATTTACATCAAAAATAACAATAAACAGATCAACTGTTCATGATATACGTGGAAAAAATTGCCACACGCAAGCTAAACGAGATTATCAGGAGACATGGTATATGGTTAAAAATATGTGCAGAGTTGCCTCTAGTATTCAAACCAAAAATGACAGGAATCAGATGAACAGTTTTTGACATATTTGGAAAAAACCACGAAAAACGCAATTTTTTGGTGTAAATTGCCACCTGCAAGCCAAATGAGATTGGTTGTCTAGAAATATGGCACAAGCTTCATAACATGCATATAGTTGCCCCATTAACCGTTCATGAGATGCGTGGACAAAACCCTGAAAATTGCCATTTTTGGACATAAATTGCCACCTGCAAGCCATACGAGATTGTTCCCAGACATGGCACATGGTTCACTACATTTATACAGTTACCTCAAATATTCATACCAAAAAAAAACAATAAACAGATTAACCGTTCATGACATACGAGGAAAAAACACTGAAAATCACCATTTTTGAACGTAAATTGCCACCCGCAAGCAGAACGAGATTTTCAGGAAACATGGCATATGGTTTAAAACATGTGTAGAGTTGCCCCTAATATGCACACCAATAATGACTAGAATCGGAGGAAAAGTATTTAACTTATTTGGAAAAAATCCATAAAAAATGCCTTTTTTGGACATGTATAAATTGCCACCTGCAAGCTGAACAAAACTTTTTTTTCAAAATTCCGGCTCCATCAATTTTCATCAATTACGAACTGTCACCTTCCCACCAAATTTCATAAAAATTCATAGAGCGCTTATCCGGGAAAACACGTTGGTGACAGACGGAAAGACGGAAGGACGGACAGACCTCATTTTATAATAGGACTCTTCCGCTAAAGCGGGAGTCCAACAAAGTAAGATCAGTAGAATAGTGTATAGTAAAATATACAATCGCTAGAACAGCATACAAACCAAATAAACAGATCGCTTGCACAAGCGTAAGCTAAAGATCGCAACCGTGTACTGTCAGCTTCCATATAGACGTTTGCACGCTGGTCAATGACCAATAGATTTCAGCTCATGACCGACGATAGACTGCCTTTGGTCGGTCATTGTGACCGACGAATTTCCAATATCCAATTTCGCACAGTTCTCAGTAATCAAGTTGGCAAACTTGCTTGCCAAACTGTAATAGGAGATTAGAATAGGTAAGAACTTACAATCTGCTCCTATCTCTATCCAAAACAGCATATTGCACACAACCAGAAATGGCAAAAACAAGATTCCATCAATCACTGCTCAGCCTGGTGAACTCCGAATGAAAAAAGCTGATCGTACACGCTCAAATGTAAGCACAGGGTTCCAAGAGCATCAGCTATGGACTGCTCTGTTCATGCACAGCTGCGATTTAAGAGAGGGAGGGACGATGTTTTCTTTCAGGTTTGTAATAACTTTCTTTTATTTCTTTTATTTCACAACGGAATTATCCTTTGTTCTATTACTTGTAATGGAATTTGCAAAAAGCTTACCTCCGTTGCTGAATCACCAGGCCTGTATTTACTTGTACAACATAACGCAACAGCTTTTTGTTGCGTCCTTGACATCATAAATATGACTACATACCCTGCCTTATGTATCTTTCTAGAGAGGAGAGAAATTGTCTTGCCTATAGCCAGCATTGATAGACGATGAATCTGGAGTAAACTTTTTGGTCTCCCTTCTGGTCCCTCGCCGTTTTGTGGATGGGTGAAACAGTGACCGACGAGGAAAAATTATGACCGACAACTTTAGCTGTATCGTCGATCATATGACCTACGTTACACAAAAAATTATTTGAAGGCCTGTAAAAACCAAAAAAGACCAATAGAACAGCACAAGAACTAAAATGAGCATTGCTGGAGCACCATATGAAGCAACAAAAGATCAGTAGAATGGCATATAATAACAAATATACTTTGCCAGAGCAGCATAAAAAGTATACACAGATCGCTAGAACAACGCACAACGCGTTCCTTCTTTTTAGGACGTGTTACATGTTATGTTTTAGACGCGTCACAATATTCTAGGAGCGCGTTAACTTTGATCTGGGTAGACGCGTTTTCATCTGAAACGCATTGTGCATAAGAACGTTCGGCGTTGCTTCCATGTCCCAAACGGCATTTAGTAACAGGTTATGTTAAGGAAAAATGTGCTATACTATTATCGTTAAAGTCCTTGAAAAGGTCACATATTTTCAAACAGACAGGTTAAGAGATATTACTCCCACCAGCATAGCTTCCTTCTCTTATCTTAATTCACAAATAAGTTGAGCTCCCAACGCACTATTTCCTGACATAAGCATGACTTCAAAAATCAGAAATCACAAAGCTTATCTTTTGTGAAATCTGACTCTCATAACTCAAGATGTTGGACGCACTGACGTTATTCCAAGTAAAAACAGCAATTAAATCTGACAATTGAATTAATAAAGCCAGACCTGCACCACAATTACTGTACAATTGATGCCATCTGGAAGAATACAAATCGAGTTTCAGGGCTGCCTTGAAACTTGACCTAACATCCATAGAGATTGCTGGGAAAAACGTCCTCACGTTGTAGCACTGGTACAGATGGAAACCATGTACCATTAAACTCTTTTTGCAAAGAACAATAGCTGCTTCCATACTTCATGAGTCATGTTTTCACCAGCAGTGCACGCGCAGCATTGGCACTTATACCCTATATCTCAAACATGTATCTTCCTCTGTGGTCAAAGTTAGTTTGCTCAAAACAAGCTGATCTCCATGGCAGCAGCTGGCGCTACGCAGAGTAGATTTGAAAAAGTAACGCAGAGTCTTGCATGTTTCGCATCTCTCCTGGAGGTCAATGAATGCTTGTACTGATAATACATTGGATTCGAGATCATAATTTTGACTGCATGGGCGCCCATCATAAAGCAAACTGTACTTACCGTAATGCTTTGATTAATCGACCCCTTCTTTTAAACGCCACACCCTTGAATAAATGCCTCCCTTTTTCAGGAGATTTTTCAATAAACGCTCCCCTCTATTAAATGCCCCCTCTAAAGGGGTGTTTATTAGAGATATACTACTGAACACATGTAAAACTACTACCACCACTACATTATTATTTCAGTTTTGTGGCATTTATTTCTTATAAGTATAAGGAAATATGAAAAAGATGATCTTTACGATGATATTGACATGTAATCTAGTGTATATTTCATTGATCTTTGAAGTTAATTCATAAGAAAAAGAGGAAAACTTCATAAAAATGCAATAGACGCCCCCCTCTTTCAAACGCCCCCCTCAAATAGACGACCCCTAAAAAGTCAAAAAATTTAACAAACGCCCTGGGCGTTTAATCAAAGCATTACGGTAATAACTGTAGAAACCCAAGCACAAAACAGAAAATATTGTCACTCACCCAGTTTCTGCTTCTTTAGCATATAAAAGCAATGACGTAAGAAGAGTCAGGAATATGATGTAGACCACTATACTGGGAATGTAGAACCACCACATCAATTTTGACCATTTTGTAGAAATCAGCCTTCTAGTAAGCGGATGACAGAGTAGATCATACCGTCTGTGCTTTACCATTTCAGCAGGGGGGAAGTAATATGGGTTTTGAAACGTAAAATCACTTGGTCTAAAATCGATGTGTGACATCCCGTATGAAATGTAGTAATCTGCATCATTCCGTTCATGTTCGCTTCGTCGAATCCATCTCGTCAGCAACTCAGCAAGACAAGATGGGGTGCATTCAATCATTTTCATCACAGAATACTCTCTGGGACACATGCTGATTGGACAAAATAGTAGGGTCGAAAACATAACATGATACAACTCTACATCATACACTACCTTACAGTCAAATAGTAGACATTACATATACCTGATTTTCAATACCTGTTCAGAAGGCAATGAAAAATAGGGACATACGATTATAGGAACAAGTATGTGCACAACTTGCCAAGCAACGATTTCAGTCACCACAAGTCATGATTCATCAGACAATTCATACTTACTGAAAACGTTCAATAATACCCAGGCACAAATTATCGTGAAAGTTCTCCACTGCATATTCGAAACAATTCTTCCCATTTCTGTCTTCATCGTGGATGCTGAACCCGTTCTCCATCAAGAAAAAACAACTTTCCGTTTTACCACTTTCAGCAGCATAATGAAGAGGCGTCCTCCTAAATTTGCCATAGGAGGGAACTGGAACACCACTAATAATAAGTAACTCCAGGATTTCAGTATGTCCATTACGGGCAGCATGATCCATCGGTGACATGTCATCAAAATCTCGACTGTTAAGTTCCCCACCCAATTCAATCGCATGTTTACATACATCACTGCAATGACAATGACAAAAACATTCCACTGGTCATATCACTTACCAAGTTTATTGCATTTCACATATTAAAGTATGCACCGACACATCTACGGTCGAACTGCATTTAGCAATAATTGAAGAAAATCCACAGAAGAAACATCCTGCACTCTCCAGGGTGGTCATTGCAATTCAAGACCAAAAAAAGAACATTTCAGGAATAATACACAAGGACAGAAAATCAAAACTAAGTGAAACACAAAAACCAACCAAGAAAAAAAACATTTGGACAACGGCGCATATTTCCAAGAATATAAGTTGTACTATCATTTTATAAATCCTACATGATGAAATTTTTACATTTGTTTAGCATACTTTCAGTTCCATCGGGCAGTTGGCAGAAAGACTCCTTCTGATACCAGTAAAGCCACCGGAAGATGGTAGTGGAACCATCGCACCAAAAGATTGAACGAAGAAATAAAAGTCATGGACAGCTTTATTTCTGCACAAATGTGTTGTCAACATTGGAGCATGAGAATACGACGCATCTGGTCCTCTACACATTTGAGTCATGAATGCGTCAAAACAGTATTTACTTGGGGGAAAATGCCCCTGATCACATGCATATAAATATCACTGCTGCTTGCCAAATATCTTCTTGAGCTGTTTCTGAAGAGACATGCAACATTGCAGAAATGACTACATTTCTGAAGGAGATAGAGCAAATCAAACAAAACAAGCAAAGGACAGTGACAGGGTGACAGAACATTGCTCTGAAATATTTCATATTCAAACAGGCCAGAGCTGCATTCCATGCTTAATCCAAGCAGGTTGATACACAATGCCTGAAACATCGCCATGTGGACAGGTCGCTAACAGCTACAATTTGCAGTGCTGCAGGAAGAAAGTTTAAAATCAGAATGAAAAAAGCACACAGCTTTCAAAACAGATTGATACTTAAAGTAGAGGTAATTGGTAGCCAGTGTTGTAATCATCCATAAATGAAATTGAACAAGCAAAATCTCAAAATCATGGTCCACAGTTTGGTATGTGGTGCCCCTAGATTATTGTCACTTAGAAGAAGGATTAGCTCCAAGTCCCAATCAAATACGTCGTAGCCCCTTCCTTCTCCTGATTCTCTAACTTTGCCTGAAAGCCGCTCCTCCCCACTGGCCCCCCTCTGTGCGATCTTTATCCTGATCCGACGGGCTTAAGATATGTCTCAAAGCCAACAAATCATGATACTAAATTCACTTAGATGAATTTTCCCAAAGCAAGTGCTGTGAGGTCCTCCAGACCAATTACCGAACCCAAAGCTTGCTAAAACTAGCACCCTCCTCTCTACAAGTATGGGGCTCAATTGATAGGAACATGCAACAAAATATCAACAAACTTACTAAACACCAAAACCGGCAGCAATATGCAGTACAGTAGACTCATGCCAATTCTTTTGTGTACAAAAATTTGGAAATTCATTCATCAGAGAAATGCAGCATTGACTGTTTCCTTTGCCGGCAGCATCAACTATGATTTTGAAGAAATGAGGAATGGAACACTTCGGTTTGAATTCCAGAATTGTGTTGAAAGCCTGAACACAAACCAAATTACAGATAATTGGCATACAAGCAAAGCAAAAGAACATCCCAACCCTCTCTAACGCTAGGTAAAAAACTCCACCTAATGATTCAAGGTAAGAAAATCAATACAAACTCTAAATACCTTTAGTATACACACCTTATTGTTGAAAGTTTCAGCTGCATGCTGCAGGGGAGTTGCTCCGTCCTTGTTCGGAATATCTAAAATCTCAGTTCCACCTCTAAGTAGAATCAGACGCAATGTATCGACCAAGTTATCTTTGATGCAGTAGAAAATGGCGCTCCGTCCCCGATAATCTAATGTGCTTAGATTTGCTAGATCATCGATCAAATGCTCGCAAACACCAGCATATCCCTTTCCTGCAGCTTTCATTAATGGTGTGGATCCTTCAACATCCTGATTATCCACGTCAGCCCCATTCTCAATCAGGACTTTAGCAATCGACAGGTGGCCACTGGAACATGCTCTATGAAGGAAAAACAGTACTGACTGTCGGTTCTGTCACAGATAGGTACGGAAATAAACACTTAAAATTAATCACTATAGTCAGAGCACCCCATCATTGCGCACACCTAACCATTGCGCACCTCTGCAAGATCATCATTTACACTTTACACAAGTATAGTGTTGATGAAAGAATAGTGTATTTCAATTCAGCAGCCTTTCTTGCTGAAGATTCATGCATCTGAGCTGTTGTCACAGTACCATCAAGCAAACTACAAGCTGTTTAGTTGACCAGTATAAAAATTTCTAAAATATCAACTTTTCATATAGCGGATCGAACTTTGTTATATTTACGTGGGAATATATTTTCAAACAAACATGAAACGATATTTAGATCCCAGAGTAATCAAGGAACATTGTCTAACAGTTCTCCTTACTACAATCATCGTTCTTTCCAGAAAAAAGTGGTGAGCAACGACTGAGTTTGCCTCCATGTGCATGTAATAGTTATGCACCCTAGTTATTTGCCTCTATCATCATCTAACCACATGCTAGAAGTATTTTTGTATTTAAGAAATTAGCTAGCGACTTAGTTTGCTGAGAAAAAACACCCATGCATGCACTCTTGATGCTGTTATACTCTCATAAGTGAATTAGAGGGGAAATTTTCAAGATACTAAAGTAAAATGCAGTCTTTGAAAAAATAGCTGCTTATTTTGACCAAAAACTACAAAAAGCAACAAGAATTGAGCTGACGAGGCATACAGTAACTAAGGCACCAAAACAGATTTTCGGAGAGCATGCCATGTAGTCTATCATCAATGACATTAACGTGCTAATGGTGAGCAATGATTAGATGCATATGCGCAATCATTAGATGATTTTGCATCCAATCATTGAGCACCTGGTTTTCCCTAAGTAAAGAGAAAACGGCTGCTCCTACAGCAAAATCATCAGGATGAAAATCTATCAAATTCAGATAAAAAGATGGTGGAAACCAGTCGTGCTTACCGTCAAAGAAAGCTTTTATATCCAAAACTTTGCCAAGTGGGCAATAACTGCGTGCACTGACTACAAGTCATGAATAGCCAAGCATACGATAATGGTCCCCGCAAGTCATTGAGAGTGAAATCATGTTTGCTTGTGGAAGAAGGTTGAAAGGCATCTAACAAGGTAAATAGGAAAGCTTCATGCATGATAAATTCATGGCTTTAAGACCTAAGGTGGTACATTTGAGTTATTCCCAGAAATGAGTTTAGAAAAACCGGTGGGTTTTATCATTGCCATTTGTCTTGTTTACGGTACGTAAAATGGGCAACATGTTTTTAAAAGGGATTAACTCGTCTCTCACAGTCAGGGGAAACACTGTGAATCTAAATTCTTGTTTACAGTACGTAAAATGGGCGACATGTTTCTAAAAGGGGCAAACTGGTCTCTCACAGTCAGGGGAAACATTGTGAATCTAAATTCTTGTATACAGTACGTAAAATGAGCGACATGTTTTTAAAAGGGACAAACTGGTCTCTCAGTCAGGGGAAACACTGTGAATCTAAATTCTTGTTTACAGTACGTAAAAAGGGCAGCATGTTTCTAAAAGGGACAAACTGGTCTCAAATACTAGCTAAATAGTATTTGCTACAGTGGGATAATCACAATCTATGAAAACGTCATAAAAAATTCCATTCAAATTTTTATATTCCTTGGGTATAACTTAATCTTGTTTCGCTTATATGCAGTTTTCCAGGAAACCTAATCATTATTCACAGCATTATCGCAATAAAGCAAGACAGCTGAGATTGGGCAGGTATCATCCGGAACGGGAAATATGAATAAAACTATCATTGAGAGATGGATCAACATTGGCTATCTGTAAAAGCAGGAATGAGGAATACAGGAATGGTGGGAATGGCGGAATGGTGGGAATCGTGGAGACAAGCCGTGGAGGCTTGATTTTCTCAAGCTAGGTGCATGATCTAATTAGTCCTTTCCTTGTGGGGACTGGCAAACGCCATATTTTGGGCATGTCTCAATATATTTTGCTCCTGATTGTAGTGATAGCAAGATCTGTTTTCAAGGCCGTTACCAGTCCGTTACCTTGAATTGTTGTCGACAAATGTTCACCCCTATGAAGGCTGGGGGAGGGGGGGGCTGGTAGACTCCCAGCTAGTGTTAGAAAACGGCAGCATCTTTCCTTCTATTGAAGAAGATATTCATGAGGGCGAAGACATAAACGGGCCTTCCAAGTAAATTGCCATACCAGGATAAAATTTTCAGTAAAAGCAAAGTTTTGTGTGGTGTGATCCACCTTTTAGCACTCAAACCGTCATGTTTTGCTGGAGCTTGTCAAAATCCTGGCTTTCAATCATCAAGAGCATGTTTGTGTTTTAGTTGCCAGACAGATTTTAGACTATTGGCAGTGGCTATCATATGACATAGGTTTGATGGATTCGTGGGTTAAATATTTTTCTTCGTTCAAGGGCTCCAACTTTGATAATGACCAAACAGAAGTTGTGATTTATTTACGACGTTCTTTGCTAAAAGACTTTAGTTAGCATACGCGTATCTATTTTCCACAGTTGCGGGTGTCATATAGTTGCATATCAGTAGAATTTTCTACTTTTAGTTATTCTTTTCGTTGAATTATCTACTTTGTGGAACATGCAATGGAAAATAAAGTCTTGAAGGCTTATTGTAAATTCCGAAATTTCACAAAAATTTCGCAACGATTTCGCATTAATATTTTTGCACGAAAATACATCTAAACAATCCAGTGGAAGATTTTGGCAAAAATGGCCCATACTCTTCCGATGATAGGTTAAATTTAGCAAAAGCAATCGGATATAAAAGTTCATCTGAATCTACGCTAACATAATGTAAGGCAGTCCTTATTCAACGAGGACATGGATTGCCAGTCAATACTCGAACTAATACGTGGGTGAATAAGATTCGAAGATGAAAGTAAGCCTACATTTCACGTATGTCGCACTAGGCAGCCCCAGTCACGGCAGAAGTGCTATCAAGATGTAGGTGAACAGGAACACAGACAACGTCTGAAAACCACCTTAAGGGACCAAGTTTTTTCAAGCACTTAAAAATTGGGTTTTTCCCCATGCTTCGAGGAAGAAATGTCACGAATTGAGTGTTTTGCAATTCATGAAAATTTCTTCTCTCACGGTACATCGAAAATAACCAGTGGAAACGTAGTGCTGTGGGCAATCATTTTTAAACATAAAATTTCTTTATGAACGAAGACAGAAATTAACCCTATTTGCACTGGGGCGGGGGTAAAATTACTCCCCCTTTGCAAACTTTTTGTGATCTTTCCTGAACAGCAAAAGCTTAAGCACTGAAGCTTGGAGACTTTCAACATAATTTTATAGGCTATAGGATGAAATAAGAACCATTTTTTAAATATTTTGGTCTTCCCAGTTTTTTAGGTAAATTTTTGCAGGTACTTGGACCAATTTTTACCCAAATTTGACTTTCCGTAGCTAAAAACACTATGAACATGGCACACACTGCCCGAATAGGCTATGCTACTAGAAAGTAATTACTATCTGGAGGGTTTTAAAACAAATTTGAAGAAAAAAGCTTTTACGGTTCTGAGTTTATAGTCTGGTAACATTTTGGGCAATTTTTTCGAAATTTCACGTACAAAGGTGGAAATTTTTGCTAACGTCAGCAAAATTTGCACTTTTTAGCATACTCTTTGGCCATTTTCTAAAACTACGCATGTTTCTGCACATTTGTGCCGAATTTCACGCTTTCACCATGCTTTTTCAGATATTAGGAGAGGGGGGGAGGGGGTAGTGACCAACATACTCCACAAGGGCCCAGTGCAAATAGGGTTAACAACTGAGACAAAAGATCGGTTCTGGGCGATTCGCTAACGGCCAATACAGCATTCTACATTGTTAGCACCCATTTCTATCATGGATATACCCAAGGAGGTTTCAACAAACCTCCTTGATGTACCCTAGTTGTTTAAGCAAATAATACCCTATTAACTAGTTTTAAAACCCACCTCGGATTACGTCCATGGGCTTAAATCTGTGGACCAACATTTGAGGATTCTAGAAATCAATCTTTCTATCTAACCATATGAGGCCTAGTTTCAAGGATTTCTTTGCAAATAATCCTGAATAAGGTGGTGTAAGAGGTTGGTGCATTGATATAAGATGGATTTGAAGATGATAAGTAGCGTTGTACTCCTTCTTCGTATTCATTTCATGATCTATATCCCATATTTGCGGTGCATAATATCCTGTCGGTCTTATTGGAGAGTTTTTATTACGTACTATTTTTAGGCCATGGGCTTAAATCAGGACTATTTTTTGAGAAATGAAAAATGGCTCAACATCCAAAAATCGCATTTAGGCCCATGGACTTAAAAATGGGGTAATAGGGTAGAGTGGCCGAAGTTCATTCACAACTTATTGGTTAACGATTTTAGGGAGGGAATATTGATAAAAAGGGAACGTTCAATAATTACGCCACGCTAAATTTGCCATTTTGCAACCACCCACCTTCCTTCATCACACTGCGTCACGTTTTAAATATAGACCTCCTTGCGTAACCCATGTTTGGGAGAGACACCTTCCACCAGCAACCTTCAACCCCCACTCAAAAAAATGCTGAGCAAAGACAATACTTTCCACTTTAGTTTTTTAGATTTTTTTTAGTTTTCTTAGACTATAAAGATTTCAACAAATTTCAATAATCAATCCCTTGTCCAGATTGGCTCAAGTTTATCTCTTACTGGTGTCCCACTTTGTACACTAACTTCTTCGTCAACATCAAAATGAATATCACGGATAACATGCCATTCGAGAGTAATAGAGATAAGACAATCTCTTTCATGAGAAATAGAGAAAATAAGCCATCTAGAAAAATTCTTCCGTGGCCTCACGTTTTGCCAAGAAACCCACCCACACCCCACTGCGTCATGAATAACGTCAAGACCCACCCATCTCCCTATAATTTTGGACAAAATATATTGGACAAGGGCTATTTTTCGATGAAAACTCAAAATGGACATTTTCCATTTTGTGCTTGCAGAACCAAATGCTAGTCAAAAGAGCTGAAGCCATTTATGGTACGAAGTAGGTATCCATTAAGCAGCAAGGTGATGCTGACATTTTCCTGTTCTCGGCTATGGAAGAACCAGCAGGTCTTTTTTAATTGATCCACCTGCAAAAAAAAATTAGGCCACGCCCATTTTTACGCTCTATCAAGCCTTGTCCAGTGGTACATGCATCCAAAATACTGTTTTCGACATTTGATTAATACAACTGTCAAACGCAATCCCACCAACGCTCCCTGATTTGCACCGGTCTTCTCCTCGTTCAAGAATACTTTACTTGTGGGTTAGCATTATGCCATTCTTGACGTAAATTCCACGTATATTTTGTCCAAGATTGTAGTGTGACGTAATTATCGAATATCCCCCAACTTATTGCTTGAGATGGTCAAAAATTGAGGTTTAAGAAGAATACGATCTGCGATTCACAATAAGTAGGTTTTGTTACAACCAATATCTATGCGGGTGCAGAGTTCAAGATTTTCCGTGAAAAGTTGCCCCGTCGATTCAGTCCTTGGTAATTGTTGACTTGAACATGTATCATTAATCATGCGCATGTAAGCAAGATCTCAAAATTTAATCCTATTCTACATGAGCTTTTTTATGTATGACCACTAATTTGAGAGTTCTGTATCAGCTCGTCCTGGAAAACTTTGATTGTTATTTCTACTGCAAATTGTTTTCTGGGGACAGCGCCTTTTCTGAAGCATATATTTTTGCCCATCGTAACTATCATAGGAAAATTAATGATTTCTCCCAATTGCTTGTGATAATAACTCGATATCTTCTAGACGACAAGAGGTTTGGGCAAGAAATCTAGCCAAAAATGAGCTGAAGTAAATTTAGTTCTCAGGTTATGAACAGCAGGCCTCCAGCAGGCCTCAAATATTGATAATTTAAAAAAGAATTCTCTTTGTAGAGTCAAGGGTAAATAACTCGCCCAAAAAAGTGTAGAAACTGCAGCAAACAAACACAAGCCGGCTTATGCATGTTCTGCTTTGATTACGCATCTTGCCCCAACCGTGAATTGGAGAAGGCAATTTTGAACAGTATGGCGTGTCAATCTGTCATCGGGACTGATTTCATGATGATTCATAACCAGGTCAGCAATGTTGAAAGTGGGACAAGGCAAATGCCCCATTTTGAGACGGGTCCTATCTTAAATGAGGCCAGAGTAGACTGACGATAGTCCGACACTGCGATCGGTCGCCTAAAAGTTACTGGTGCTTAGATAAAAAGCGGGTAAGCCATGTGGAAGAAAAGTCATCCTTATACATATCCAAACCAGTCAGTCAACCGTACAGGCTTTTTCAGTTTGGAGGCAGCTGCGTATTACCAACCTCTGATTTCCCTCTTTTTTTGTGGACCAACGCCTAAAATTATTGCTCTTATGTTGAAAAAGAGTCTTGTTCATCGACACACCTGCTACCTCTTAGACCCTTAGATTCTGCAATGTGTGAAGATGTTGCTACGATCCAGATAGAAGGGAAAGTATGCCTCAAAACGTTACAGCATTCCAGCATTCCACTATGTTATTTGGTCAATGACGATATATTTCAAGCAATTGACAAACTTCCCAACATCTAAACAGATTTTTAATCAACGAAGTGCATTTTCCCGACTGACCTTCGAAAATTTGCGAAATCTTTAGCAAATCGTGAGGAAATCTTTGCAAAATTTTGCAATGTACAATAAGCCGTCTTGAAAGACAGGTGTCGGGTGGGTATCGCTTCAGGTGATCAGTGAAAATTTTGCTCTCACTGGTGTTGGCAGGGGTTTTGCCTTGCAAGGCAGAATGGATATAGATGGATATTGCTTTTCATAGAGTCTAAAATCTGTATGTCAATCTGTACGGCAACTAAAATACAAACATGCTGCTTTGAGCGCTAAAAAGCGGATCCAACCAGACAAAATCTTGCTTTTACAGAACATTTAATCTTGGTACGGCAATTTACTTGGAAGGCGTGTCTATGTCTTTGCCCCCATGAATATCTTCTTTAAGAGAAGGAAAGACAAAGCCGTTTTCTAACAGTAGCCAGGAGTCTACTAGCCCCTCCCCTCCCCCAGCCTTCGTAAGGGTGATCATTAGTCGACAACGATTAAAGCTAGCGTATGACGAGTAACGGCCTCGAAAAAAGGTCTTGAGACATGCCCAAAATATGGTGTTTGCCAGTCCCCACAAGGAAAAGACTAATTGTATCATGCACCTCTTGAGAAAATCAAGCCTCCATGGCTTGCCTCCACCATTCCCACCATTCCCACCATTCTCACCATTCCCACCATTCCCACCGTTCCCACCATTCCCACCATTCCCACCATTCCCACCATTCCCACCGTTCCCACCATTCCCACCATTCCCACAATTCCCACCATTCCCACCATTCCCACAATTCCCACCATTCCCACCATTCCCACAATTCCCACCATTCCCACCATTCCTTTCCTGCATTCCCCATTCCTGCTTTTACAGATAGCCGACCAACATCTAATGTCAAACATCAGACTAGGAAACGCTTAATCCAGCAACCTTTATCAAGCTTCGGCAAGCCTCCAATCTGTTAACTAAGCTATGAATACTTGGGTTGGGCGCTCAACTAAGCTGGCAGGGATAACCACGCCACTATTTCAAAGAGCAGTTATGCCAAAGTTTGGTCTCAGTAAAGTATGAATTCTTCCATCATGATGCCTTCAATAAGCACCCAGGCGCCTATTTAATTTTTAAGGACCCAAGGTGGGCACTTAATCGAGGTAGCACTTATTTAAAAAACAGATAAGGAAGTTATCTAAGAAATAAAGTCCCCATGTTATCAACATGAAAAAGAGCAAAATAGGATTAAAAGCTAAAACCAGTCATATCATTCACTCAAAATTACTTCCCGAATTACCTTTCAATTACATTCTTGTCGAAGATTCGAATAAGCGCCTGTTTCTGAAGGTCAAAGCATGGGCGCATATTTGAAGGGTGGGCGCATACTTGAGAGGGGCGCTTATTCAATAATTTCACTTCTAGGGTGGCCACTTATTCGAGGCATTACGGTATTTGGGAAATCATGTACAATTCTGCATTCATGCATTCTCCATTCATGTTTTTGAGGCCAAGGCATATGTATTTCTCATCCAGCAAGATACAGGCATTTATCCAGCCTTCGAAATTCAGGTCGGCATTCGGCACTGCAGGCCTAAAAGCCATCCTCAGTCAGCAAAAGAACAGCATTACTCTGCCGTCCTGAGTCTTCTATTTTCTCAACATATTTTTTCTTAAATTCCTCCAATCAGATAGAAGCGACCATGCAAATAAAATAGCGTATTTCAATGATCTGGTGAGCAGAGATATGAAATTATCTCTCATTCAAACTTATGTAAACAATCCCAAATAGTTGTCTTATCTGCGTTTGACTTTAACCATATCTTCACTTATTTATAATGTCCGGTTTCTTCCCCGATTAGCGAAAAAATCATGATCATGAATGTTCACAGAACGGTCACAAACATTATACTGTATCATAAAAATTCATGAAGAGATCGCTAAAATATCCCCAAACACATGAACAGATCACTTGAATTATCATGCAAATTTACAAAGAGATCGTTAAAATGTCATGAAAATTCATTGAAGAATCACTTAAGTATCGTAAAAATTCATGGAAAGATCGCTAAAATTTCGCAAAAAACTCATTCAAGGATTGCTAAAATATCGTGAAAATTCATGGAAAGATCACTAAAATATTGTTAAAATTCATTGAAGGATCGCTCAAATATCGTGAAAATTTACAGCAGGATTGCTTAAATCTCAAAATAATTCATTGACGGACTGCTCAAGTATTGTGACAATTCACGGAAGAAGCGTTAAAATGTCATGAAAATTCATCAAAGAGTCGCCAAACTATCGATGTGAAAATTCATGAAAGGACTGTGATATATCATCAAAGGGTCGCTTAGCAGAGCAATCATCGAAAACCAGTGGACTGTATATCATTATCTGACAGAACATACCATAAAGATTCGCAATACAGTTAGCACAGTACATGGTTTGCAGAAAACTAGCCAACTTTAAGAAGACAAATGGTATGCATTGGATTGCATACAGCTAGGGAGGCCAAAACGTCCTGTATCAGGGCTTCTCCCTGAGACGTGCGCATTACTAGGAGCATTATTCTTTGTCAGTCAATAGCACAGGCAAACCCCTCATGCACAGGTGAAAATTTTGTTGCTAACAGCATAAGTAAATCTCAGATTTCCAGCTCCACAGATATGCCAGTTAAGACATCAAGAGGGCTCACATAAGGCATCTAGAACTATCACATAAGCTTCCGGAGATTCACTCGCTCCCCAAGTGACTTGCATTGCATAGTGGATTTTTCGGAAGACCTAGTCATCGATGCAGTATTGCAGTTGCCATCGATCCCCTGTGAAGTGCATTTCAAAATCTTTCACAAGAAACGGTGAATCAAAACGCTTTATATGGAAATTTCATAATGGGGCCAGAGTGATCATTATCATGGAGGAGCTACACCGGAGAAAGCAGCTAGATTCGCATGCTTGGTTTGGGGTTCCGGGACACAAACTGTCCCCATTGCTGGACGGACAATTTGGTTGCACGGGCACTGCAGCCCTGCTGCTAGTTTCATGCGCGATAAATAACGCAGGTTGAAGAATACTCTGGAGAAGCCTGCTGCATGTGATAATTACCTACCAGTCTGTAGTTCTAATGAGCACCTCTGATAGGAAAACGATTCATCTACTTTCATGCTAATTCATAATGAATAACACAACTCCTTGTTTTAAAATGCTCATTCTCGATGAAGGTTTGCCGAGCCGTGGGTGTTTTCAGTTGACGACTCCAAATTGCCTTCTAGGTCGGCAAAAGGCAAAACATTTTCCGGCCTGTGGCCGGCTATGGTAGGCAATTACATGCCGACATCAACTTGTGTGAATTTCGAGGGTTGTTTATCCAAGAGCTTAGAGCTACCTCCGTTTTTATGAGAGGAGTGAGTTATAAAGGTGTTCACCACTTAATATTCAAGTAGAGTACACACAAAGACCTAAGAAAATTAAAAACAGCATCGAAAAAGCTCCAGCCGTTCTTGAGATGATCTAGGACACATTGGCAAGGGGGGAGTAATTACAAAACGCAAGTGAGATGAGAACATCACTGAAGGTGAGAAGGTTAGGAACAGAGAAACCGCTCTGGAGTGAAGGAAATGACCTACTAATTAAGCGTGACAAATACATGAAAGTTGAGAATTAGCTTGTTTGTATCTTAGCAAAACAAATAGTAAATGTACTGTTGAAGGCTAGTTTTTGCTTCACTTGTTGTGGAGGTGCAATATGTTTCACAACAAAATTTTGTCATTCAACTACACACCCAGTTGCTAAGAAAGAGATCTTCAGGCATGTCATAGGTCCCTTGTTTTGAGCTACAGTACAGGGCAAAAATGGCTTGCCGCTTTTATCGAAACTGGATCGAGTTTTTATCAAGAACAAAACAGGAAAAAATTGTGACAGGATCGAAACGGAATCTTGATCAGGATTTGTTTCTATTCAATTACTAATTGCATGCATCGCGATAGTTTACCACTCCTTAATTGCTTTTCCCGCTATCACAATCGCGATCGCTGAATGCTAATTATTTCCTTCAATAGCATTCATGATAATCTTCCACTGACTGACTTTCTACGGTTCGTTTTACAAGCAGCAAAGATCTTTCCTGGTTTTTCCGCCACAATTCTCAGTGCTTTCTTTTAATCCTGGTATGTTTTACTGATATGTATTTTAAGTTATTTTCCTCAAGCCATTTTGTCTATGCAATCATTTCTTTCCTAGTGCTTTTGTTCAGGACTCTGAATTCCCCTCAGCCTACGTACAAGACCCAACGATTGAGAGATTGTACATAGGATGATCAAAATCGTGAAGGGTGTTGTACGAGGTGTCCAGAAAATTGCCCCTGGGAAAATTGCCCCCCAGAAAATTTCCCCCCAAGAAAATAGCCCCCCCCCGGAAAATCCCACACCCCTTTTGAAAATACCCTTCCCAGAAAAATAGTACCCCCAGAAAATTAGAATAAGGTAAGATAAAAAGAATCTTAGAACATCTTCGTGGCCATCAACTTTTAATCAAAAACAGAACACAGAATATTGAATAAACAATAAGTCACTGACAATTGTTTCGATACTCACTGCATCTTCAGAGTGGCAATAAAAATGTCGCCAAAATGACGCAAAATTTTGTCAGTGTATAAATCATTTCTAGTCCAATACAAAGTCTACCGGGCTAATGGACCGTAGCAAAAGCTTAAAATCATCAGGTAACAGGTATTAAGCAGAGTACAGGAATTCTTGACCCTCTCTACTACTTGCATACTTTGACGAGTCTCTCTCAAAATTCGCGTGCAATCATCCCAGAAGACTTATTGTGGCCAATCTCTGGAATATACGTAATCAAAATCAGAACCTAATAACATAGTCAAGATCAAAGCTTATAATTGTAAAGAATGTGCCATAAACCCAACATTTGGCACTGTTAAGACTCCTTTACAGTTTTCTCAGCCCGACAGAAACGGAACCTCTTCCTCTTTCATCACAAAAGTTAATACAAAACACTCAATCGCAAAAATTTTCTCCGCACAACTGATCAAATACCTTTGAATCGCAAAAGTTTCTTCCGCAAATACGAAAAGTCTGAACCGTAAATATAAAGTCCGCAAAATATCTTCCACAAATACTCTCTTCGATACATATAAAAACAGGAGCAGTTTTGTAAGAGTTCATTTTTTTGGAAACTTCCGATGAGCTATTTTTCTTGGGTGGCAACGTTGCTGGGGGGGGGGGGGCTATTTTTTTGGGGGGCAT
>JAOBRC010506341.1:0-11530 GCA_027575255.1 Scolionema suvaense | reverse complement strand
GTGGTACGCATTACGAACTTCATATTCAACCATTAATAAGTCATATAACCACATAGTTTAGACGTTCATAAATGCATGGGATTCCTGGTGTTTATAGAGGAGGAACAGAATGAAAAGTAGAGATTCGCTTTTAACAAGGTCTTCCACTTAAAATTGACTTTCGTCATGTTTCCTTGGTCTATTTGACAGAGGAGTTTCAAAGTTACGACGAAATTTCAAAAATTTACAGTCCACTGTTCGTGCTTTGCTGTAAATTGCATAACGCTAGGTTGAACTGCAACGTTTATTTGCTCAAAATGACTGCCAGAACAACAACACGTACTATCGTAAACACCGAGTAGTAGATGCATTCTTCAAATATATCGCTTTCTTGTTTTAATTAAATGGGTAAGTGTCCACTCTCCACGCATACAGAAGCCCGTTCAGAAAGTTCTGTTTCTGTATGAAAGGAAACACTACCAGGTAAAACAGGATTTTAGAAAAGAAAATTGCAGCCAGCCACAGAAACTGAAATAACGCCGAAAACTAGCGCACGTGGATAATATCTGACGTGGCTGATCAAATTTAATATTTTTTTTATATAAGAACGTAAATTTCCAGGTTCACCCTTCAATACTTCTCATGAAGTCTGAAATAGGAGCCAGCAGTTATGAGCTCGTTCCTACCTCAAGTCTGTGAGAATGTAATAGCCTGAAATGCTCATTGTAATGAGTGACTCACACTTTGTGCATCTAAAAGACCTACTTTTCCAGAGAAACTGTTATCAATCAAAACCTTTGTGTGTTCTGATCTTTTCTCTTCTCAAAGATGAATGTTCATAAAAGAAGCGAAGAACTATTGTACGTCAAAGTACTATCAAGTCATGGACTTTTGGGGACTCCTCACGACTGGAGAGGGCAGATTACGTCCCCCTCGATATTTTGGAGTTAGCAACAGCTATGTTCTTGTAACTTGGTACTCTTAATAGACATTAGATAATCTACAACTTGACATAAAAATCTCATCTCCAAATTGCAGGTGGCAATAGCTATGCCATTATCTTTGCCCCAAAACACTAAATTCCCGTCGTTTTGGCGTAAGATAGGTTTTAATCCATCAATATTGCTGGGAGAAAACGCAATTTGCTCTCGATGTATATCTTCATACTATGCTTTAGAAACATAAGTGGTGTCTGCACACATTTAATAAACTAAACAGGTTTTTGGTCACAGGTCCACTTTTCATCCAATTGCTTGGAGCAAAAGACTTCGAGGACATAGTTTTTGCACCATCATGGTCTCAGATAAGTCCTATGAACACTCACCATCATGGTGGCTACTATCCTCAATAAAAAACTTTCCACAAAAATTGACTTAAAACAGTCTTTTTTCTAGAGATTCGCTGTCCAAAAACTTACTCTTCTCCAGGCTAGGAGGACCACAATCACGTTTTTCCAGGTTTATTTTGCACGACTTGAGTTCTACGGACAATGGTTCCTACAACTGAACTTCACCTACTACATCAAGGGGATAAATTTTTGCGTGGACTTATTTTCGCGAGTTCAATTTTCGAAGCGTTTTGCGCAGATTTATTCCTGCGAATCAGGGATTCGCAGAGAAACATAGGGAAATAATTTAGCGAATGCACGCCAATGAAAGAAAAGGAGGAAGTTGTTAACATGCAAACTAAGAGAAGGAACAAGTCCGAGCACATTGTTATTTATTAACGATCGAAAATTTGTTCTGTTAGCTTTTAGTCTGGTTAAAACTTCAATTTGATAAATTTTGAATAGATTTAATTTTGCGATTTTAGCAAAAAATCGCGAAGTTTGCAAAAATTAATCCACGCAACAACAACAACAAAAAAATCCCCTTAAGGTACCCCGTTCACAACACAATCAAAACTACACAACACTGAGCTTGCGATACATACTAACTAGTAGCAAAAGTGATCATGTGGCTGTTTGGTGAGCCAAGGCAAAATGTACACTTTTTCCAGGTCTTCCAGGTAAAAACTGTTAAAACAGGCTATTTTGCAGGTTTTTCAGATTGAGTGGAACACACTTAGTGTTTCACTGAGGCGTTCAGGAGCGGCAGACCGAAAGGCAGAGATACGGTTAAAGAACAAGCTAAATGCAGCATGTCATTCAATTTTGGCGCATACACGTCTATTTCGAATTATTTGAAACATCTATTGTTTCAAATCAAACGGGGATAATTTTCCAATTTTGAGGTCGCATACAGCCCTGATGACAAAAAGAAACAATGCTTATAAGAAAAGAAAAGGATGAAATATGAATACCATCTACTGTCTGTCGCTATTCATAAAAACATGCAAATAAACGCACGCTGAAAAGACATTGCCGTTTCCTTCATTACTAAACTTGTTGATTTCTTTACCGTTTATAAATGAAGATATTGATGAAATTTTGTTCACACGAGGACCACAGCCTGCTCGCATACCCAGGGCACTTCACCTGTTTGTGAGAGAAGCTGAATTTCTCGGGGCAGTTTGCAAGCAAGCTGCGAGCACTAGTATATGATTTAGTAACAATCAATACTATTTTGATGAAAACGGACATATGCAGAAACAATCATATTCACATGGGTCCCTTTTTGGCACACCACTATTGCTAAATTTAGACCCGAATTCTACCGACATTGTATAGCATCGCATTCTTAATAGAAATGTATAGCCAGTGACATACAGCAGTTAAGCATATCCTCTCATCGTCTACATGCTCCTGTGGCATTTCTTTGTTCATAAAACTACCCATTTCTACGCTCTATTCTCACCACTCGATGCATCAGTTCGTAGAAAGTTCTCCACAAGCTTTGAGGAAGCTCCTCGAGACCTGTTTACGAAACTCCTACCAACATCCCTCCATCCACTTACACAGTGAGATCTGATTCATTCTTGATATACGATTTGATAAACATATGCGTGATACAGTAATTCACTGGCCGCACTGATGTCATCCATATTTATATATTTGAACCAGGAGATGAGAAATGCATTCTTATTCCATCTTCATGCAGGCTCTGCATGCTGATATAACTAAATAACATCACATGAACTACTAGCATACGTAAGTTTAATGACAGCATTTTCAAAAGTTCTGACACTCACAAGAAACTTCAATGGCAATATGAAAATCATCCAAGTGTTATCTGTAATACGAACCGTCAGTAAGGATAGCAATGATTGCTGATGTCAGCAGCATTCTGAAGAACGACAAGCTGCGGGACACAGAAGAGCGTGAGCTGGTTTCAAATAAGCACTTCTCTGTGGTGAAATAATTCTGGCACTTTTAGCATCGTATAAGACTTAGCATTAAATCCTTTAATATGCACTACTCGCCCAAGGAATCGTTGCGCAAGGCGTATTCCAGTTACTTTATTCACAATATAAAACTACCCACACATAAAATAAGGTCAATAGAAAAAGGATGCTTGACGCAACCACCGTCGTGCCTAATTTGTTGCAGCTCTTAAAACGCGTTCTTTGCTATTGTTTGATACCAAACCCACGAGAAATAAGTGAAGATCCTATAACACATAAATCTATTGTACCACAACGAAAAAAAGGGAAGCTTAACAGACACACTAGACCCTAAAAAAAGCCTCCTTTTTTAACACCTCACTCTAACACACACCTTCTAGAAATAATAACAATAAAAACAAAAGAAAAAGGAGCCGTCCAAATTGTTTACAAGAGAATTTACGGTAACAAAATCAATGGATCCACAACAAAAGATATTACTGTGTGTTTGGTATTGTTTGCAGAAAACAGCGGAGAAACGAAAAGCTGCAATGCCCACATGACACGAGAGTAGCTGAAGAGGTCAACTATCCAGGGATCATGCAGTGAGGAAAGTAACCTAGGTATTTTTTCTCCACGAGCCGGATAACACTGGAATAACTTTGTAACATGATGTCCACGTTCTTCTGATGCAACGAATCGAGTTACTTCAGCCGTTCTCCCAAGAGGAAGAATAAGAACACTGCGAGCCCAGTAACACATAGAAATCAGAAATTATGTCGGACGAAGCCATATTTTTTCCCAAAACATTCTACTAATAATTAAATACAAGTACTCGGCAGAAATCGTACGAATATGTTCACGTTGAAAACATATCCATCGCCGACGAAAACAAAGCGTGACAATCAGACAGGAGCATCAACACAAATCCCAGTCACACCTACAAATAATCAATTATCTATAGTAATGCAGTCGAGAATAAAACATTCAGTAAAGGTGGAAATTAAAAACACTGATACTTACTAGTTCCGACAATGCTAGTATAATAGTATAAAAAAGCTAAAATGCACAAAGGACATGTCACTTACAGTGAACACACGAAATGAGTGAATATTGCGCAAGGCCGCACTAAAATTCAGCACCAATCAAAGAGGGCAGAATTCGATAGTTATCATCACTTCAGGTCAAGCCAAAGATTTTTACAGCAAAGAGGACGGGACACTCTTTTACAAAAATGAAAGAACAACATCAATACAACACACAAAATCATAACTTCACAGTATTACACAACGGAGAAATTACTGAGTTAAGTGACATTTTATCAAAGAAACTACAACTTGGCGCAACTCACGTTACCGTTTAAATCATATCCTCTGACAAAGAAAACATAGACCGGTAATGGTCTACTGGAAATTCCTCAACTATCTCCACAGTACATCATGTCATATCTTTTCAAATGCACAACGTACCGAAGAAATAAGAGAAAGCAAAAAATAAGCTCAACCACAAAAAAAATTCGATATTAATCAGCAGAAAACGAGTCCAATTCTATGGACGCGAAACACCAATCGGAACATGTTTCACAGTGTATCTACACGAAAAGAAGAAATGCACACTGCACAATCTTAATGCTACGTCAGATCAATTGGACAACACACCTGAGCCGTGAGAGCATTTCAATGTTGTCATATTACCATATATAGGCAGCAGACACCTACCTTCCAAGTCCAGAATAAAAATAAGCCCGTCGTTGAAAACTCCGTCCACTAGAACCACATCCGAAAGAACACTGATTCTTATGTAGAAAAATAATTTCAACACCGATCACAAGCTGTCAGTTAATACAAGGATATACATTAATTATCATAAATTTCGGAAATTAAAATTTCGGACGAAAAACCCTAATTTTGGTCACTTTCGGACTAAAGTTTCGGACACAAATCAAGAGATTTGATACATTTGGACATCAATTACTACAAACTAATTGCATACTTCAACAAACATATGATCTTTTTTATCATGAGGGTCATATAGTGGTAAAAAAATAAATTGCAAGACCCTCGTTTTTGGAAAATTTTGATCACAAAGAGATATTTTACATCTGTAAAACGCAACTGAAGCCCACATCCAGGGCTCGAAAATTGTTAGCTGCAAAATGAAGATAATAAAATGTATAAACAAAGTCTTATGCACTGCTGTTCAAAAATTATGACTGAAATTTGTCTCATTTTACAAAAAATGGATGAAAATATGGTCTTAAAAAGTTCGGACGCTTTAAATGTCGGTCACGAAAAATTTAGCTAGCTTTTGTCCGAAATTAAAAACACCCAAAATTTGTGGTACTTAATATAGGTTATCACAAACTACAAGAATACACAGTCAGTTACAATTAGAAGGTACTTACTACAAGGTCGACGGCATGCATCAGACTAGTGTAAATCATACTACAAGCAGGTCAGTCGTTAACCTGCACACCAGAATACAAAACCGTCCTAAGAACAATAACAACAGAGCATACACAGACATACTCAGTTTCGTCGCACGAAACAGTCCAGTTCAAGCTGATACGTCCTTCAATAATCAGATGACTTAGTCCCCTCTCATGGATGCATTACAGAAATTACGCTGCTACAGAGAGGCTATGCTACAACACTGCACTTACCACTATCCACACATAACATGGCCAAGAATAAACAAAATCGTGGAGAGTAGGAATCGCAGATGAATCATAATATCCAAATGCCACAAGAGAAACGTGTTCCCAGCACGAGTTGGGCTAGAAAGATAACTTCCTGCAAAAACCATGTACCCCAAAACAGTGAGGTATGATTACACACAAGAAAAGTAGGAATCGACGAATCTTCTCCAGAACATCAAAATATGAGCAAGTTGCTACTTCAAAGAAATTGAATGAAAGCAATTTCTCTTTGCCCATTTCTCATCAGGAATCCCCACAATAAAAAAACATTGAAATGCAGAAATTCATCGAGCTTGACCACGAAAGCATTTCAAAGAAAATGTTTGGTGAAATTCGTTAACAGTGCTGACAACAACGTCGTTCGAAGTCAGACCACAGAAAACAGCGTGATAAATTGTACACAAAAATCGTCGTGAACTTAGACACCAGTCAAACTCCGCAATTAATATTCGCATGGACATTATCAAATCGACATTACAGTCAGTATGAACACACAACACGCTACCATTCAATGCAATACCAGCCATAAAATTTTCTCGACAAATATCAACAGCTATCACACATCAGCAGCATCGAGCAAAGACAGACAGCCAAAACAAAATTGGACAGAGCAAGCTCAACGTTGCAATAATCAAAATGTCCGAGTTTCGAGCATGCGCATGAGATGAACCACACAAAAGGGAGCAAGATTGCAGGACGCGAAAAAATCCCAGGGCAGCACGTTGGACTTAACCAGGACGCTGAGTGCAAAACAACATTTTAAATACTTTAAAATACAATTACATATAAAAAAAAGAAAAGAAAAAAATCACCGAATACAATATCTGGTTCAACTGTCACCCACCTGACGCGACTAAATGGGAACTAGTCAAACAACCTCCACTTCATCATCCGCAGGTGAATCAGAGAAACACCATAGCCGGTTGATATTCGTTCAACTGCAACCCACATGAGCCAACTTGATTGGTGCTAGTCAAACAATCTCCATTTCATGATCAGCAGGTTGATATTGTGGATGAATAAGACCGCTTGCTTCCTCAGCACTGATATCGACAGGCAGCTGCACATCCATTCGATCAAGAAATGAGTCAAGCACCCTGGAAACAAGTCAGAATAAATCTAGCTTCTACTAATGAATCACTGTCTAGACAAGCCACAGCGCTAAACAGTCAGTCATGGCATATTCACAAGAAGTACCTTGTATTTCGCTTCTTGTGACCATGATTTAAGTCTATAAACTAACAGACTTAAAAGAATATGCCAGAACTGGAAATTTCATTAGAGCCCTAAATATTCCCGTAAGTGTAGGATTGATTTTTGTTGTAAATAAGCAATCCATCAACAAATTAAGAATGCGTAAAAAGTATCAGGTTCAAAGCCACAGTCTTCATATATGGCTTAAGATCGTATTGTGCGTGCTCTTGTTTTTCGTGACTTTGGGGAGTTGACTTCCATGTGGATAGCTCAGAAATTGTTTGTGACGCCTAGGTACATTCAGCACTCGTATTCTCAGAAAGATGACCAGACAAGTCACCAAACGGTGTGTCAGAAAATACGAAAGAATAATGAGATAGTCACAAAAAGCATGGCAGCCATGTTCAACATAGCTATAGCTACGTTTAGTCAAGCATTTTTTTTTTGACAGAAATGGTCACACCTATATGGTCACACCTACGCTGAAAGTAGATTTTTTACTATGTAACACATGGTCCATAAAACCATCGATCTTTATAATAAGCCGGGGCAAGTTTTTTACAATTATGATATCCGGCGAGGGGTGGATTGCATCTGCAGACCTGTTCAAAACCACTTTCGAAAATAGTTTGGAGTGAAGAGGTAACACCACATGTTGTTTGACCACGTTCTAATTTTACTTCGTAAAAGAAAAGGTAAGACAATTTATTGCCTCTTTTTTGTGTAACAGAATTCACCTCACACAAAGTTGATTTTCCCATTTATTCTTTTGACAATTTTGCCGATGATGCAGTGTTGACAGCAATACCAGAGTCTAGACAGTCTTCCACTTTTGCTTCCAAAGCTCTGTGATGGCGACGAGCATATAGTACAATTGACAGAGAAAAGAGAGGAGGACAGAGTAGAAAAAAAAATGCAATCGATTAAAAATGCCGTCAAGAAAAGTCTTTGCACAAGCTACTATTATTTGAGTTAAACTATTTCTTGAGACTAGTTCTCGTTCACGTTCCATACAAAATAAAACAAACTGATCTTGAAACATTTTTGAAAAACCTTGCACATAACATTTAACAAGATAAGAATTACTGGTCTCCAAAATACTTTTCCTCGGCAATACATGAGGTTCATAGCACGGCTGCAATTGCCATTGAATTTTACACCACCAATCGCAAAAAAATACGAATTTAACATAATTCTGGATATGAAATGCCACCCCCAATTAGAAAAACCAACAATTTAATATAAAAAAAGATATTGCGTCATCGCTTTGCTTTCAATGTTAATTGTCACCTTCACCGAAAAATAATCCAAAAAATCATGCCATGTAATCAACGAGACAAAAAGATTTGCGACGGCTATATATATAGAAGAGAATCAGCCTCATTATAGGAATCTTCTGCGAGAGCTGAATCCAAAAAGGACACAGTTTACTTCCTCCACGCAGAAGGAGGAAGCACTAAGTCATTAACATAAAGAACATCAAAGAATCAATCACACACAACAAATCTTTACTAGGGACGTCTTTACAGAATTAAACAAACAAGGAAACAAACGCAAACAGAATAATTTCTTCAGTAGGTCACTTCTACAGAACAAAGACCCCCGTCGGAAACGGATTTGGGGGGCGGCTAATCTGAAGGATGGGCTTATTAAATTCGCATTACCAGAATCTATCTCTGGTACTAGATTCTCAGTAAATTTCTGATGATTTGACTTATAAGTAAGGCCTTTTTCTAGTATTCTGAATGGATTAAAGAGGAGAAAAAGAAGGAGGAACTGATCAATAGCTAGTTCAATCAAATACAGCAACTTCTATCGGTTCTGATACGTCTTAGTAAGACTTCAACTATTTCTTACGGATGACACGTCCAAGGGTGGGGTCATACTGACAGAAATTGGTTTGGAGGCGGGGGGGGATTACGCCATTTGGGGTGGGGGGTGGAGGTGGAGCCTTATGCTAAGGAGGGGGCTTAATCGAGTCTTTATGACAACACCAAGACCAAACGATACGATAAACGTGACTTTTACACATAACGCACTTGTACCATCACGAATCCAAGACAAAAACAAGTTGAGTGCCTACCGTGACAAGTTTATAACTTCGCCGCCGCAAACCTCAGGTGAAGCTGTAGGAATATATGAAATTTCCTCGACGGGGAAACTCGGGACTTGTTTCAAAACACGATCAATTTGCTCAAGGGTTGGACGGTTTTGTGGCTCCTAAAAACGAAATTAGAAACTTAAAACATGTTTAGGATACGATTTCAACCCCCATCCCCTCAAAAAAACTTTTCTTAACAAATCAACAACTGGCTATTTTAAATCTCGCGGTGACACGATTGAGTGTGTTTTCTACAACAACATTGTTAAGATACTTCACAAAAATACATATTTCATAGGAAAAATGGATATGGATAGATGTACGCTCATAAACTTTCAAGGCGGCACATTACAAGCTATCTCGCTATGCCAGTCAGCAAGCCGTAATGACTAAAGAGCGACATCAGAAAACAAAGCCGAGATTCAAACACTGGGGGAACATAATTCAGATCAAAGTACTACCTTATCGGGCGAAACTTTGTCGGGCGAAATTTTCGTCATGACCCAAAAAATTCGCCACTTTCGCCCGACGAATAATTTCGCCCGACGAAATATTTCGCCCACTGCACTTATTTCTTAAAAACACTACGAGTAAAGCGTCTAGCGTCTTTGTCTAGCCACAAACAGCTCGTTTTTCAGCGGTTCTCTTCAAGTTTTGCGTATCACAGCACAAGCTCTCATTCGTCTTCGTGCGTCATGAAAGTCAGTGGAACTAAATCCTCAAATATAAGACGCTTGTCAAATTTGGTACAAAACCGCAAAGACAGTGAAATTCCTATTTAATAAGCTATGAAAGGCAAGCTGTTACTTGGCATGGCTGAACCATATTGAGTGCTTATGGTGACACCGTAAAGCAGCTTTTCACTGAATGCATGCATTGCTCTTATAATCAAAAAGTGAACAAAGCAGGATTGTCTGCAACCCTGGTCTGTTTCTGATGTCCGACCCGATGTTTTGAGGGGAGGGCCCTACAGCCATTTGGTTCTGCGAAATATGACATACATAGTTGATTTACATACTTGTTTTATATTTGTTAATCCCAATGAGGCCCCTTCAACTCAGGTCGATTCATGAACAAAAATATAGTTACAACCTGCACACATTGCCCCTACTGGTATAAACTTTAAACAAGTGAAAGAATTACTGCACAAAGACTAGCTGGTGCAGGGTGCTATGATCCATATATCTTCTACTTGCTTCTGTGAACCATGGAGGTATAAATCTCATACATCCATGTGCGAACTTGTTCTAAAACCATTCGGACTGCCTAAGAAGACTTGAAAACCAAGAACGCCTGTTTTATGTGCAATATTAACGATGGGCTAAATTTTTCGTCGGGCTAAATTTTCGTCGTGCGAAAATTTTGTCACCGAGCCAAAAATTCGTCATTTTCGCTCGACAAAGTTTCGCCCGATAAGGTATCAGATTTACAGCAATAAAGGCTATCAATGCAACTTCAACCAAAGAACATCAGAAGAACATGAATAAGAAGTGATACGCATGAAACAAAGAAAGTCTAGCATAGTATATGGTATCGATCTATCAGACTTGCTATCTCTACTTTCGCAGTCTGTCATTAAATCCTAATCACCTACACAAATTTACCCCGAATACGTCCATTGGAAAACAACAATAAGCATCTGGAAATATTCTCTTAACAAGTCGCAGAAATTGTGGACCCCGAAAACTTTCTTGAGAATCTTTGTGTTGCCCTACATAATCGAATCAGATATCCTTACACGGTTTCTATCTATTTTCAGCTTCCGCCTTTATATCAAAAGTAAGAAAAGTAAAGTTCCGTACTCTTAAATAAACAGCATATTATCTTCTGATGCATGACTCATTACGAAAGCTGCAGCCTTTCAGAAAACAATGATGAAAACTAATGTACCATTCTTAAAATAATCCGAAAATAAGATAAAAACAGCCATTTTTGGACTAAAGTTGCCACCGGCAAGTCTAGAAGATTTTCTAAATACTGACGCATGGTTCATAACAGTCGTAGCGTTGCCCGTAAGATTTACACAGAAAATGACAAAAAACTAATGTAATGCTCTTGAAATATTTTGAAAAAACCCTGAAAAAAAGCCACTACCAGACATATATTGCCACTCGCAAGCGAAACGAAATTTACCTTCTGGCCAACTCTTTCCTCTTGCTAGACATGGATATTCCTTCAAATAGCAAATACCTGGCATGCTACACACACTTTATCCTTTAACCCTATTTATACCGGGCTTTTTTGGCTGGTGTAATACCGGGGGGGGGGGGGGGGGGTTTCCCCCCCCCCCCCACAAG
>JAOBRC010506230.1:0-11530 GCA_027575255.1 Scolionema suvaense | reverse complement strand
GAAAAACTCTTAAAATCTCCTGGAATACTCCTGGAAAACTCCTGGAATTTATTTCTTGAATGTTGCTGGCCACCCTGACTTGGTGTAATATCTTTTTCGATTACATCTGGAATGTATTTAAAAGCAAGATAGTCTACCAGCGTCATTTCTTTGTATGTATTAGAGTCTTCTCGAGAAAATCCTCTGATGGTATATTGATTGGCACTTTTTTCATCCCGTTTTTTGCCCAGTCACAGGTTTCCCCGCGATAAGTCAGCACATCTTCGAGAATGGTGAGCACCTCTATGCATTTTCGACTGTTCTCCATGATGTCCCATACAAAACGGTTGAACAAGCTTTCTAATGTTGTTCAGTTGTTTATCCATGCATCCAACACTGTTTAATGTTGAATCCAACATGGATACGTTTGCCCCTGACCTGAAACGTCACTTTAGTTATGACTTAGCAATCTAACCTTCAACTTTCCTATGTCAGAGCGGTATGAACTAAGGTAGCAGTCACCTAAGCTTTTCCTGTTCTTTATTTATTATTATCTCTTTCCATTCAGGTGCCAATTTCCTAAACACAGCTACTAGCTACATAAAACCCGCCGATTTAAAACATATTCATATGCAGTGTTAATAGAATTGAGAATGGATACAAAATATATACAAGGCCAGAAATATATTGTTTGTATAATTTACATGCACGTCCGATGGGCTCCCATGTCCTTACGTTTCTTTTTGAATTCGTCTGGGCTTTCAGAAAATATTATTTCTTCCTGAATGAGGGTCCTAATTTTCTCTCCCCTGTAAAAAGCTGTATCCAATCCAAGGCCTTCTGTTCTTTCATTTTGAGGCTTGAATATCACACTTACATCTCGTATTGTACGCAGTTTCTGAAACTGGAAAAAGCTCTGTCATTAGGTCTGGATTATTCCATTCTGAGACTTGAATATCTCAATTGCCAAGGACTGGAGATTTCGATCATGTATAGCAACTGTGTGAAACATCCATATGAAATTGCATATCCAGAAAGGCTTTATGTGCTCGCTTGCATCACCGCTCGCATGTTACGCTAAAGCGAACAGAGGGCGAGTGGGGAAGCCAACAGGGGCATTTGAGATTTTTTGACATGGACACAGACATTTAGATTTAAGGTATAGTTACGGTTTGTTTTCGCGTTGATAGTTTTATGTGAATAGACTTACCTATCTGTCGGAATAGCATTCCACGATTAGCAAGACAGGTCTATAATAACTTGTTCAGCTACACATAGTGAAAAAGGTTAAATGTGAAGCCTTGAAGCCCCAAATAATTTTTCGATAGAAGAATCAGATAACGGTTACTATGAAACTTAGTACGGGACTCGAACCTGAAACCCTGACTACCGTATGCCAACACGTTAACCACTGGACCATGGCGCCATGATTTTACGGACAGTTTTATATGAGTAAATTTGTGACAAGACATAATTCCCAAAGTAATGACTCAATATTTGACACATGGATGACGGGTCATAGTTACTAGTTTTAAGATTTTTTAGGGATCATGTCTGTTTCTGTGCTCACGTTTAAACCAGATTTGGATACTTCCTTTGGATACCAGGCGGGATTTGAACCCACGACCTTCGGCTTACCGGGCCCCTGCTCTGCCAACTGAGCTACCGGTCCATGGATCGAGTCCTCATTATCTTGCCTAACTATGATTTGGATAATGTTAGCCACACTAGACTACGTTCATGTTGTGTTCATCCTTAAGGATAGCATAGTGTATCTTGCATAGTGATAACTGGTACCTAATAATTCTAATTTTTTTTCTATATACATCGCATTTCCGCGATACACCATACTCAAGTATTGCTCGAAAAATATTTTTCATGTCATTTGACTTGTCATTTGGGGGTAAGGGTCTAAGATTGGACACCACTCTAAATCGCACGCATAGGGACTTGTCTCAGAAATAAACTGCAAATTTCATGATCGTAGCTTCAATGTGTTGTCTTACAGATATGATTGAAGTTTTGTGGTTCTCTGGCTGATGAGTACTTTTTAATTACTATACACGGTGCAATTGCCATACGGTTTTCGGTACCTACGATGGCCCCAAATTGACTAATTCTCACGACTCACATGTAGTAAAAAGTAGTTTGCAAATCAGAGAGAAGACGAATCTTAAGTAAAATTGGACGAGAAATTTGAAAGAAAAGGCAAAAATTTTGTGCCAACAGTGTATGTTGGAATTTTTGACATCATTTTATCAAAACCAAAGATGCTGAATTTGGAGGCTGCTGATGACTCCAAGTAGAAAGCTAATAAAGCCAACTTAAACAGTCCTGATTCACATGTTCACTCAGAATTTATTTCTGGAAGTTTTGTAGAAATTTAGATCCCTTCATGCGTCCGACATCGACAATATATGAAGGGGAACACGACGTATTTAAAAAATTAGGGGGGTCCGGAAGATAGGGGGTGCTCGGCAGATATCCGATTTTCAGGGGGATAGCCAAATTAAGGGGGGTTGATACCCCGTTCCACACTTTGTGCTGACAATGAAGATCTTTGTTCTATCTAAAAGATACAATCAAACAGATGGTACAACACATCAGTTTGCTAGCACCACGTGATCCAACATGTGGGTTAAAGTCTAACTTTTTGAGTATAAGACCTGCATTTAACAGCATTCTTGAAAATCGTTGAAATTTTGATTGCAGTAAATTTGGTACAAAAAACTGGAGAAAGACTGAAGATGTTTTCCTTTCTATTCTAGAGCCAAGAAAGTGCGCCAGCAATGTCAAAAAGAAGGGGTGCTTTTTTTAGGTCCATTTCATGATACCTCAAAGTGTGACAACAAATAGAAATTTAATATGTTTATGTGGACATACAACTTATACAAAAAATAATAGCAAGAATTTTCACCATTTTCAATCCTGATATTTCGACATGCACTCTTGTCATAGTCATGGACTAACACAGATTCTCATAGAGAGGCTCTATATTGGGCATATTATCCAAATATTAGCAATAAACGTAACGTTTTCAATTGTGAACACGATGCAAAACACTTAACATGAAGTTGCATTAGATTACATGGGACATGATTACAAAATATATTTCAAATGCAAGACATAGATTGATGACAAATCGATAAACGAGACATCTGAACTAATGCATTTACACAAAAAGTACAAGGAGAAATCACTTAAAATGACATTAAGGGGGTGCAGCAGGAAAAATCAATTTTTGGTTGGTCATTGGATCGAAAAGCCCTCAACATCTTGAGAACACTGGCCTTTACAGAATCTCCTCTAGATCCAGAGACATAGCCTTTCGAAATTTGAAAAAATTGGTAATACACAAGTCATATTTGACCTTCAAGGTTAGTTCACCATATTGTTCTGCAAAAAAAATACGGATGATTTTTGCTTTATCTGTGTTGGTTCCAGAGATATAGTGTATTGAAATCTTTGTTTCATTTTGTCCCAGATTTAAATTTCAAAAGGCCATTGTATGGAGATGAAGGCAGATAAAGCTAAAAGCTCCCATGAATATTTGCCTTGACATTCCCTGGCTATTCTGCCATACTTACATTTGCAATGAATTCAGCCAATAAGCCAAAAGTTATGGTTTTCGTAAGTACACTTTTACCTTTATTGTTTATTTTGTTCTTTTGAATTGTTCCCATTGTATTGGCATTGTTCTTTTCTGGAAACTTTGAACTAAAATATCTCTGCAACGGCAGAAGCTTTTTCAATTCTGTAAAAGTCATTTTTCTCATCTTCTTTAGTTCTTTTTATTGAGCACAGGCACATGATTTTTTCATGCTGTGCCACCTTAATCAACATGCATCCAATCGTTTTCATAGAGAGACAGTGATTTGAGGTGCTTGCCAATATTTGGAACAATTCTGCAATCTGCCCTAAAGCCTGGGCAAAGAAATATGCATAATGGGGTTACATTGGATATTTTTTTGTTCATGAAAAGCCAACAGTTTCATTCGTTTCCCCATTAGCATAGTCTTAGTTCTTTTGGCGATACCATAATAGTTTATTTATAAACTAACAGATTCCCGTCAAATTTTGTGCTACAACTCTTAATGGTTTGCCAACAGTCCAGTATGGATGTCAATACAAGAAGTGGGAGTTTAAAGGCAACTGATTTGGCAGTGTAGGTACGTGGGAAAGTGCTATGGAATGGAGACACATGTCGCCTCATAAAATTCAAATACTACTGCAAAGAAATGTGAAAAAACTTGGATACTATTTTTCTCATGACAGGCTTGATGGCTTGACAAATGTGGCAAAATAATCTGCTTACAGAGTTGAGCAAGGGTGTGCCAGAAATGTCAATTCAGCTAAGCGAAACAAAAAAATATGCTAGTACACTCATTCACAGTTTACAATAACGGGATTGTGTCAGCACTGCACAATTTGGTCAGGTAGAAGGACTGTTTGGTAAAAGAAGTTGAAGCAGCAAGAAGACTACTTCAGTGTGAAATACCTGTGATAACATACCGCAGAGGAAGAAGCTATGATGAGGTTGCACCAAGGCAACAACAAAGGCAAATCAAAATCATTAGGTTAGTATCATTTGTTAATTGATATTGGTTCGCATCACTGATCACTTAAACCCCGTGAGAACTGTTCAGAGATGAATACACGTAATGCGAAATTTTGCGGGAATTAATTTTCGTGATCCGTGCTAAACAACACATTTCACTGGAATAAATTTTCGCTGTTGAATACTTTTCATAAATTTTTTGGAAGTTATTTCCCCATCAAAATAGCATTTTAGCCTGCTGTACTTGTCACTGTAATAGGTAGATGAAGAATGCGTTATTTTAAACATTTTCGGAATTTACCTGTATATTTGTGGAATTTATTTTGGCGGTTCATTGGTGGATAAATTTCACGGGAATTAATTTTCGTGGTCGAGCATTTTTGGAGGTAAAAAAAGGAACTCAATCTTGCCAATTTGCCCAATAACTGGGAAATCCACGAAATTTTCTTCCCGCAAAAATTTCTTCCCTTAAGGTTAGCCACAACATCATTTTTGAGAAGTTATACCTTCACATGAATACCTATGGTAAAAGGCACCCAGCATGTATGCTTTGTCGATTGATGTCTTTGCTACAATGCGACTGCACCCGGCAACCATAAATAAGGGTGGTGGGCTTTCATAGGCCAGGATCTTACATGTATGATTCTGAAGCAATCACAACATGAGGGCCTCGAAATCCAGTCTGTTAAAATACAGCTCTCGTCAAAGTCCTGGGTCACAATCACTAACGCATACCTTCCGAATGCTAAAACCCAGCTTAACGTTTCAATTCATCACTAATTCTGACAACAGAGGATTCCTTTGTACTTGGTTACCTACATGGCCATTAAGAAAACCGATAAGCGGATGACCCTGCCAATTAAGGCACTCATCAAACAAAAAAATTGCCTTATAAAGAAACTCACTGTGCCGAATGGATCGAGGCGCCTGGGGCAGATTATATACCACCGTTTTTCCTGAAAGCACTCGGACCATTGGCACTCCTAGAACTACTTCATATCTTCTACATTTCTGTCATTTCTGCATCAGTACCACATGTCTGGCAATCTACTGTTAATTATCCCTCTATTGAAAGCCGGTAAAAGTGCCAGCGAACTTGCATCACACAGGCTCATCAGCCTCACATCATGCGTTGTAAAAGCTTTCGATAAAATGTTTACGGACCATCCATACTTCTTAGCTGAATCGAACTCCTGGTTCTCATGGCTTCTGCAAAGGACGGTCTTGTGAAGACCAGATCCTAAAAAGGGTCCAGTGGCCATTGAAGATGACTTCCAAAACAAATCACTCCCCAGGTCCATTCTGATGATTCTCGATTTTAGTAAAGGAGGGAGAAACTTGTTCATCAAATGATGGAAGCCGTGGTCCCCTTCCAGATCGTCTGTTGGCATTCCTCATGGATCGTTAAGCTAGAGTCATGCTTACCTCCTCTCTCAGTACTATTCGCACCATCCAGCAAGGCCTACCTCAGGGTCCGGTTCTTTCCCCTTCACGATTTCTTTTGTTCATTAACTATTGCCTCTCCTTTGCCTGCTCAGGTAACTGTAGCCATGATTTCTGACGATGTCTCTGGAGATCCCTGCTGGGCACAGCAAAGGATTGGCAAATAGCAAGTGAACGGGTTAGGGAAGTCATTGACATTGTAGTTCAATGGAGCAAAGGATGGAAACTTAATTGGCAAATCGTCCACCTTCTTTTCCTGGACCAACAACAACAAATGGAAAGCTGACCTCCATGTGGACGGTACTCCCATTGAGTATAACCCACATCCTCACCTACTCCGAGTTATCCTCGACGGTGTATTGACATTCAATCCACACGTCGACCACATCACCGCCAAGATCGTTGAACGTATCAATAGCCTCTGGGTAGTGTCCCACACCGAATGGGGTGGTGTAAAGCAGTCCTTTGGAAAATTCCTTTCGCCTTTATCCAGTCGGTTATATCATATGCAGGTCCAGCATGGCAATCGTGGTTGTCACAAACTGCCATTGACCGTATTGAACGTACCGTAAACAAGGCCCTACACCTTGTTACAGACCCAAGCGGATATACCCACAATCGCCACTACTCATCTTCGCCTTACACGCAACACGATGGAAAAAGCCTTACGCCGGACACTAAACCACCTGGCCCAAATTACATTCCATGCACTTTCGCAAAATCATCTGCTCTCTCGCTCTTACTGGCGCACGTTAGCAACCTCCTTTGCCTAGCCCCTCCCTGGAGAAGCACATACTCGCCAACCTCTTAACTGGTTTACTGACGCCTCCCTGATCAGACACTAGTTTACTGTCACCCCCTGGTCAGACACTGACCTCGGGGAAGTGGCTGTCTCATCCCCTGGATGCGGCACAAATAAAATCCTCTACGGAGGAACAGCTCCAAGCATCCATCTCTACATCCGCTCCTATGTTGTCATTTACACTGACGGGTCTGCCACTGGTGGACGCTGTGATAGCGGCACAGTGGCAGTGATTAGCAGGGGGGATCTTACAGGACATCACCATCCTCAAAGCCTGGGGACAAAAGTTCACTTCTTCATACGAAGAAACTGTTGCGCTCAACCTGGTTCTTGATTGACTGTCCTGAGAGAGCTTGTTATTCTCATCTGTAGTGACAGTCAATAACCCCTCTGTAGTGGATATACTTCCTTAACTCCGCCAACTCAAACTCCACATATCCATCCAATGGGCCCCTTGCTACTTGTGGTTACCTGGAAATGAATTCATTCCACAGCGAAAGATGCAACAACCGTAGACAAACCTCCTCATTCAATGTCTATAAACTCTACCACCGCACTCATAAAATCATCTATCAAAGACCCTTACTAACAATAAACTTCATGCCACCAGACGCAAAGAAACTACACTTGCCCGATTGCGGTCGGGACATCACCAGGACTTAAAAACAGTAGCAGACAGAATACGAAATACCCCTGATGCGGATGACACATGTCCAGACTGTGGAGAGGGTGAACACACCCTTAAACACTGGCTCATCTCATGCTCCTCCCACGCTGAACATTGCCAGTGACTGTTCGGGGAGAGCACCAGAGATCTCATCTGGCTCTCTTCGCAACCAGAAAAGTGCCTAGCGTACACTATAGGACAATGTTGTTGTCCTAGACTCCAGACTCCTCCAGAGTCCACCCATCGAAGAAAAAAATGCTTCGTCAAACATCTCATGTTTGAGTACAAGTACACCCTGTGTAAATGTTATTTTCCTCTACTTTGTATATTGCATGATTCGCCAAAGCATTGATGTCAATGAATGATCCTGGGTACGATTGGACATACCCCATAACACCCTGTGTTCATGTGCTGATAAATCACATTCCAGATATGCTATGGGGATTTGGATCTGTGAAGGCATTTAGTGGTCAAGGTGAGCTATTCTAGCGTAGTGGCATAGCAGATGAGGTGTATAGTTTCTACCTGCCCTAGGCATAAAGAAGGGAGCAGGGGTCACATAAAGAATTCCTGAAAGGGGTGGGGGTTGTCAAATCCAACTTTAAGACAGTGTCAGGAGAGGAAGAAAATTAGATCAACGTAATGAAAATTTTAGAAGTTTACTCCTATTGTATAAGAACCAGAAAGTTTGAGCTGAGGCTCGTTGTTCTTAATTTTTTCCACTTTTCTGTTGTCCTTTATTTGTTCTTATGTCAACAGAGAATATTGGTCGTCTCTCGCATAGAATCCCTTTCTTTGCAGACCCGTGATCTATGAAAAGAAATAGTTGTTCGTATTTGAAAGAAATGTCACATAGCTTTATCACAAAATTTGATCTTCTTCACCATAAAGTACAGTTGCTGTTCTTGAGTTTGGGATTGAAGCTCAGTCTGGATTTGTTCTTAAAAATGTTCTTGATCTTTATGCAAATTTGAGGCTTGTTTTCTTATACAAGAATAATAGATACACGTTCAGATTTGTGTTTGAAATCCCTATAGAATTTTTTTCTGATTTTGTTTCCTGACTTCACAATGAGATTTTAGTTGTCACTATGTACACCACATGTGTTCTATCTTTGCTTTTACAGGTATTGAAAAAAAGAGTGATATGGAGATGACCATTTTTAGAAGGAAAGCAAACCGGTAGAATGCAATGCATTCAATCCTTCTCATGAAAAGACGGTTGATAAAGGTGGAAGGTGAAGCTGTGATGCGGAAAAAGACCATATCAAAAGACAGCCTCCGAATTTTGGGACAAAGGAAAATCAACAATATCAAAATCGGTTCTCCCGTAATGAGCTTGGACAGATGTGCTCAACTGACATTCAACATGAATAGCTCAGTTGTTTTACGAAAAGTCGCACAGTTTCCGTGAAATTTGTCTAGTGCCCATGGAGCTCCCCTACCCTCTTTGGATGGAAAAGGATCACATTGAATAAATTGAAGAGTCACACAATGACAATACTGGTTTAAAAGAATTTCTGTGCTTAACCAACCACAGCTATTGATTAGCTAGTTCCTTTTCTGTAGAATACGTTTTCCCAGTAAGTGCCTGATCTAAATTATTTCAAGTTTTTCCAAGCAACAAAGCAAATATATATGTTGATGAATATTGGCTTCGACATATTTTTTCTAAGAAACCTTGTACTATGAGCTGCCAAACTTAGTTTTGTTGTTATTAGTGAAGGGAAGTTTTACGGCTATTAGATAATTTGTGGACCGAAAGTAGAGTGAAGACTTGATACTTTTGATACGTGGGGTTAATTCCTTACAGTGTATCCATAATAGTTGTAAGAAAATCTGCATCAAGAGTGCTTCTTTAACATACTTTGGATGGTCGAGAGTTAATCGCTTGCTAGTTGTAGTTATGTTTGTGGAATGCAATAGGTCGTCGTAATTATAGACATTTTACTTTTCGCCGCACCTTCCAAGCTATGAGTTGCCATGAGAAAGTCAGAGAGGCTGCATGAGTTAGTAGCCGGTAATGTGTAGAGTGCAGTGAAGATGTTCGACAAAATGGATGACTATATGAACTGTTTGGACTTTCCGAATGAACTGATGTTGTTTATCGTGTTCTCAAGTTTGAGTGAACATTCTGATGTTATGTTAACTTCATATCTGATGCGTGATGCTGTTTGCTGTGAACGAAATCTTGACATTCATGTTGGATTAGTGTAAGTGTAATGCTTCTGAATTATTGTCAATCTAAGCAGTTGAAACTAAATCAGTTCTGTGTTATGGTCTTCAACATTTGGGAAATGATCACCGTGATAGATATGACGATTTAACCGATATCACTTCAAGTCAAGCGACGTTTGTGTTCCCATTAAGTCCCTTATACCAGGTTCCCCTTAGGTAGCGTAGGTTGGAATTGCTGGGAGCCCGCGTGCCTTCTACAAAAAATACGGTCCTCTGATAACCACGGAAATTAATCGTACAATAGCAATGATTGTTAGTTAACGTCAGGTTTCATTAACCTGTTTGTATGTTCACAGTTTCAGTGAAGGAAACTATCAACCTCTGCATGGGATGTCCTTTTTTCTTCCACATTGTACAGTTGCGGGGACAAGCCCAGAAAAGACTTCATGCGCAGATGAAAAATAATCTTCCTTTGGGTTCCCCTTGCCCTGATAAATTTGATTTGCCGTACATCAGGAAAGTTCACAGGATCAAAGTGCTGGAGATCATATTCCCCTACTAAACCCATAGGACAGCAAAGATTTTTTATAAAGCAACGAGTTGAAAACATGAGCTGGGTAATCTATCATTTGACAGACTCCAACCACTCTTTCAGACTCTGTTGTATAGCATGAAGCAGCACAGAAACATGAAACAGTACTTCTCTCGCCAGGATTAGGGGTCTTCTCCAATACCTGAAAATAAAATGATAATATTTTTAAAAATGTCAGGAAACAGGCGTAACGTGAAAAATGTGCCACAATATTCAGGATAATAGAACCATGTATGATGTACGAAGCAATAAATCTCAGACAATATGATCAAACAACGCCAAAATAATATTTATAAAATCAGTGATTGACATTGCTGCATAACATGTAACTGAAACAATGACTTAGGGTCTTCTAGGAGAAGTAATGCAACTAAGGTGTAAATTTTTGGTGCAATTCAATTCAAGTTTAAATCCTTTGGAACGTAGAAGTTTCCTAAAATCGTGCAAAAATACAAGAATAGAAGATTGCTTTCCAACAAGTAGCTGGATCAAATAAGACCACTTTGCCTCATAATTTCGACGCAGATGATCAGAAACCTGTTAAAGCCAGTCCTTCTGAAAAAACTGTTTTGTGAGGTAAAAGCGCATTTATTCTTAAAAATTCAGCTGAAGAAAAAAATTTCATGTTTGTGGGACAACATCTCGTGCATGGGAGAATGAAGAAACATTCCACAGATACAAACTGACACATAGATTGAAGCTGGCTAAGCTTGAGTAACTTACAATGGCAGACGACTATCAAGTACACCATGTTCTTCAGGCTCCCAAGTCTATTCGGAAACGCACCAAGCAGAACATTTGACCAAATGGTAGTCCAGACCATTTGACCAAATAGTAGGAAGGTCCCAGTCGCACTACGGTAGCAAACTGGAATAACTCAGAATGTTTACTGCTCATAACAAAAGCGAAAATTTATTCGGAGTTGCTCTAGTGCAGTGGACAAATCTGGAGATTAAATATTGATAAGAAGTTTGGAATAACTTCAAAGATGCTGAAGTGCTGCTCTGAGGGCTTATGGTAATCCATGGAACGAAACGGAATGAGATTTCAATGAATGGGGAGATTTCACGGAATCAAAATGGATGCCAGGAGAAACATTGCAGACCATATTTTATGGAGAGGATTTCGATAGTTGAGTTCAATAAAATAAAAATTGTCTGTAAAGTGTCATCTGTCTGTAAAGTATTAAAGGGATCCTCCGGCAAAACAAAAATAAAAGTTAAACAACTTACCATCATCACATGAACATCACAAAAACGTTCTCAATTCCACGTTCTTATTGCGCTTTGTCCATAAAATTAAATTTTTAGTA
>JAOBRC010506119.1:0-11530 GCA_027575255.1 Scolionema suvaense | reverse complement strand
TAGCCTTTTTAAGCTGGGTCAAGTGATTAAAATTCTCACACTGCAAGGCACGAGGAAAGACGACTGCAAAATCTCCTTAACAGTACTTAAGCCTGTAAAGTGTCGTGCAGATCTTGTACTAAATGCTCTTAAGGAATCGTAGAAAAGGCTGACTTCACGCAAAACGTGCACTTGTCTCTCTTAACGCACATAAATTTTAGTATGTTTGGGTTTACGACATGTAGATAAAAGAAGATCTCATCCCTTAAAACGAAGATCTCTCTTCTTATCTCGTCGTCATTGGATATAAAAACATCTGCTCTATAAAATTCTGATCAAAGAATATCTTTTCTCTCAGACCATACCGCCATTTACAAAATACCAGTTACAATAACACCACGTTCACTCAACAGTTCGTCACTCAAATAACTAGCACATAAAAAACTACAACCATGGAACTATTGGTTGCACCGCTAGAGAACTCATCAGTGTTAAACGTTCAACGAAAATGTAGAGACCTCGCTCGCGTTGGCATACTCGAACTCGAATGCACGCAGATTCGATCAAGTCTATTCGAGCTACAAAATTACAAGTTCCAGATGATAGTCAGCAAAAAGTTATAGCAGAAACCAGGTGAGCCATCTTGCAAGCTCCAAAAAAGAAAGAAACCCTGCCTCTTTAATATGAGTTCTCTTACATCTGAATAAAACCTGAAAAGCCAATTCTTAGTTGGATAAAAGGCACAAAGCTCGCCACTTTAAAAATCAATTATTTCCTGAATAAAATCATAAAAACGAAGCATCTTGAAAATATGTACATCTATAAACAAGCAACAGTCAGTAATGCAGAACACTTATTGTATTGACTGGTGCACGACACATGTGACATTCCTCCAGCCCTTTCGAGCACTGCCGACAACAACAATGACCGCAGAGAAAAACAACGTCCTTTCTACGATCGAGGCAGATAGCGCACAAGTCGTTTCGATCGGAATTTCGCTCTAAAAAATAAAAAGAGGAGTTAATTATCATGAAAGCTTGAACGTTCATGATATACCAGCACATTTGAGTACAAAACGGTTTGTGATCATGGAAGTTAGGTATTTGCCACAACTGCAATCCGTTTCGTAAAAGAAGCATTTTTATAAGAAACTGAAAGTCAGAACACCCAGAAGCTCTCAGGAAAACTCCCCACCATCAATCTTCAAGTGGTTTTTAATATAACAAAAACATGTAAACAGAATGTCTAAGAAAAACTCCCCATCGTCAATCTTCAAGTGGTTTTTAATATAACAAAAACATGTAAACAGAATGTTTAAGAAAAACTCCCCATCGTCAATCTTCAAGAGGTTTTTAATATAAGAAAAACAAGTAAACAGAATGTTTAAGAGAAACTCCCCATCGTCAATCTTCAAGCGGTTTTTAATATAACAAAAACAAGTAAACAGAATGTCTAAGAAAAACTCCCCTCCATCAATCTTCAAGCGGTTTTTAATATAACAAAAACATGTAAACAGAATGTCTAAGAGAAACTCCCCACCATCAACCTTCAATTGGTTTTTAATATAAAAAAACAAGTAAACAAAATCTCTAAGAGAAACTCCCCTCCATCAATCTTCAAGCGGTTTTTAATATAACAAAAACATGTATACAGAATGTTTAAGAAAAACTCCCCATCGTCAATCTTCAAGCGGTTTTTAATATAAGAAAAACAAGTAAACAGAATGTTTAAGAGAAACTCCCCATCGTCAATCTTCAAGCGGTTTTTAATATAACAAAAACAAGTAAACAGAATGTCTAAGAAAAACTCCCCACCATCAATTATCTTCAATTGGTTTTTAATATAAAAAAACAAGTAAACAAAATCAAACGGTTTCTTGAGAACACTCGGATGAGAGACAGAAAGGTTCTCGGAATCATCAGATTGCAATAACGATCTTCATCACAAGTTTGTTAACATGGCGAGAGTAACAGTGACATAAGTAGCATTAAAATGCAAAATTTACACCAAAAATTATAAAAACTAGTGAACGACTTACTTGAAACATCTACAAAAACCCTTAGAAACGGAAGAATGTTCCTAGATTTGACACAAGGCCCCTTTTTGGGGGGACGTGTAAAAATCCAAATTGCGGAAGAAATAAAGCCGTTTTACTTGCGCTGCCATTATAACGCAACGTTTCCAATCTTAACCCTAAACCCCCCCGAGCGATTTTGGTTTTGGCAACCTTGGGGTCATTTTTGCCCGTGGCCATAAAATGCCTCCCGTAGCCAAAGTAGGGCAGTTCCATAGGTAAAGGTCTATAATATGTCTTGCATTTGAAATGCAGCAGCTAATGCAAGATGCAGTGATTTTGTGATTTGGCTGGACTGCTCAAAAGTGGTGAAAAAGTACAAAAATCAATAACCTTGAATTTTGCAGCCGAAAAAGGTTTTTGAAGCAGGTTTTTGTTTCAAATGTTTCTAGTAAAAACCTGACATTTCAGTAATTCGGGCAAATTTGTGACGGCCGCGGGCAAAAATGACTCCCCCGGGGATGCCACATTGACCATACAAATTGATGCGCCGCCATTATGGACGGACAATGGAGAATTCGGTACTACCATTTTTTGAGACTCTGATAAGTGCCCCTAAAAGTCATAAAAAAGCTAGCTTCAAATCAGCGTTGAAGTGGAGTTATGAGCAATCAAACGTTGCACGGGCAAACATGACCCCCGGGGGTATAAGATTAATACATCAAAGCAATTAAATTTTTTGTATTGGTTCAATCCTATGGAAAGCTGTACTACCAGTCTGCAAATTTGAAATGCTTATTATTCGTGCACCACACCACCTAAAGGACGAACATTTATTTACAGTCAAGAACAAATGGTTCAAATTTCATGGGCACAGCTACAATGGAAGTTGGTTTTCCGATTACCACCCCGTTTGATATGCTACAGCAATCAAAAAGGCATGTCATGTTTATCTGATAATACAAAAACTATTACTCTGTAGTTTCACAAAAACAATTACTAAAGCTAATAACTGGATCCAGCAACATCTTGAAAAAACCCAAACAAAACGTGCTCAAATTACTGATGTTCCGAACGCAGCTAAATTGCCTTCAATGATAGGTTCACACTTTTCCCCAAAGCTTTTACTATGCTTAGGAACGCAACTGATAAGTGCAGACGTTTTTTACTGAGACAAACTATTTAAAGATCGTCCATATCAGCAAGAAAATGTTAAGAACATTTCTAGTATCGTTATTCGCAGGCTGTTTTTGAAAACGCAAGTATGATTTGTCCAATACGCAACAAACTGCTAAGTAAATCGATATCGATATTCAATCGAAAAGAATTTCAACTATCAAATTTACCTTCAGAGGATAAAGTTTTGTGTGGACTTATTTTTGTGAGTCCAATTTTTAGGGTGTTTTGCGTGGATTTATTTTTGCGAATCAGAGATTTGCAGAGAAAACGTGTGCAAGTAATTTAGCGAATGAGCATCAACGGAAGAAATAGAGGATGTTATTGATATGCCTATAGAGAGAAAGAATGAGTCCCAGCAAATTGCTATCGATTAACGATCGAAAAATTAGTTGTATTCGCTTTTGGTCAGCTTATATCATCATTTTGATAAATTTTAAGTGGATTTAAATTCGCAAAAATTTGCAAAATTCGCAAAAATAAATCCACGCCAAAAAATCCCCTTAAGGTATGTCGCAGGCAGTTCGAAAACGTTGGAACTTCCTCTGAACAGTTGACTAAACTGACGAAGCATTCGACGATGTCACGAGCCGTCATGCGTCGTATTAGCTAACAAATTCCATGATCAGATGAGTGAAAATTGAATACAGGAGGCAGCGATGAAACATGGGCTTACATATCACAGGCACACTAGCGAGAATAGATATCGCCACAGAAGTGACTGCACCTCCACGTGCTCTTCACATGTCAATGTTGTGATGCTATCAAATTGCTGCTAGCTTTGCAATTGCAATATGCATATCATGACTAGAAAACTCACCAGTCCCGTCACCAATGTGAATCTTCGAATCGCACGTTGTGCAGATCATAATTACACAACCTAGAAGAACAAGAAAGAAAATTTAACTCTATCTACCATGCCTGACAAATATTCCGTTTTGCAAAGCGAAACACCCATAAGACAGGGTAATGACATTGGAAAAGTAACGAACTATTTCAGACATCTGAGAGTCTAGAACTTTATTTCTTGAGCACAGAAATTGAACTCAGCTTGACAACAATAAGATGGCAATCAGCAGATTCAGTTAACTTAACTTGACTTGTAAAGTGACGGGGACGTGCGGCCCCCAAATCGAAAATCGACCCATGTTTAATGATGAAGTATCGTGAAGTACTAACTAGCTGATACACCGTCAATCTTGGCGCCGCAGGCAAAATTTTGGTAAACTATGAGCGTAAATTGCCGAAAATTGCCTTGCTACTCATAAAAAATGCCTTCTTTGTTTGTTTTAAGGTACTTCTACGCAAGATGAGACAAAAAATAGACCACGGTTTAGGGAATTTTTGTGGTCGTACCCATCCTTAGTGGCCGCTCGTCCCCGTATGGCATATACGTTAAGTGACCCCCCGGGGCTGAGCTAGAAGAGAAATAGCTCAGTGAAGCAACAAAGTTTTTAATACTTGCAATAAAAAGGAAACTACAACATTTTATAGGTTTCCACACTTATTTTTAACATAGATCAGATTTCTTGCAATAAAATAAACTTTGATCACTATTTTAACACATTGAACACATGTTAATCGTGAAATAAAACAAAACTGAGGCAATGTTCCTTTTATGTCATGAACGGCACTTCTCTGGCATGAACATGTACCCTTGAACAAAAACAACAAGTCACAGAATTAGTGAACTCCTAAAAATTTTATCATGGATCACTGCGTCAAACCTTACAATTCGGACATATCACAGGAGGTCCAACAACGATCATATTTGCCATGTCGGCAAGCTCAGCTCGTCGATCCTGTGCATAAGATATGTTTTGTTTTTTTGCGCGGGGGAGCTGCAGAAAATATAAATTTCAATCAAATCAACAATAACTTGATAGAATTCAAGTGATCTTATTGAAAACTACTAAACTGATCAATTGTTGCACAGCTACGGTGAATGTTCACACCACGTGGCTCCAAATGAGAGGAATATCTATGTGCTCAGGAGAGCTGTAATGTAACTACAACGTATTGATGCATAGGTGATAGGGCTTTTTGCTGCCTGTATTGCAGACGCCAGCATGGCATTTTAACCCTACTAGACCCGGGGGGGGGGGCAGTAGGCCCCCCTTCCACATCTTTAATTATTGCTCCGAAACTGCTGAAGCAAAAGCCATGAAACTTGGTGACTTTGTCAGAAATTTATCTGAGAATATTTTGGCAGCTAAGAAAATTTTCATGGTACCTGCTGTGCGATGACGTCAGCATTTTTCTTCAAGGGGTCATGGTAGAATATGGTATGATGATATCATTTCTCGGGCATAAATCGTGTGTTTTACCCACTTTTATCCCTTGTCTATGAGTTATTTTTACTATTTACAACTTCTCAAACGTTCTAAATGCCTGAAGACTTTTCATAATCTATTTTCAGACGAATTTTGAAATTTCGGAAATTTTCCGAGCTGGAGCAGGCGTCTTTAAAATATGATGACGTCAGCATAATTAATGACCACCTGCTAATGTTTTACCACCTGCTAAGTGTGCATTACACAATGGACTATATTCCTACGAAGTTTCGTGGTTACTGCTTTACTACAACTGAAGTTACGGAGGGGGGGCCAAGTAGGCCCCCCCCCCGGATCTGAGATGCCAAAAAAGCCCGGGTCTGGTAGGGTTAGCACGAAAATTTAGTTCTCCTTTTTCTTTACTCACTTACAAAAGCGTAACGAATGCCGCCAGCCTTGACAAATCGTTCAATCTGCCGCAAAAGAATAGCAATAAGACTTGGAGTTTAGAAACAAAGCTCAAAGTTAAACTTCTGCCTCAAATTTTCCTCCGCTTTTGCCCACCTATCTGAATGCATAGTTAAAATGAAACTGCTGATAATAATAATAATGAAACGTTAGACTTAATTAAAGTTTCTTATGTCCTAGATAACCGAATAACACCAGGTGGAAAGTGCTTCTCTATGCCGAACGTCGCACAAACCTACTTTACGAAATTCTCTATCAGCAGCAACTTTTCTAAATGTCATCATGGCGCAAAGATCGATATTTATGGTTCAAATACGAATCGCACGTTGTGCCTAAACTACGACGTGAACAGAATCGATGAGACTTACCTACCATCTGTTTATGGAACATGGATGGTAGAACTGCATAACAATGAGAAGAAACATAATCTGCGTCCAATTAAGTTCCGAGATTTCAACGGAATAAAGTACTTAAAAGCCAAGATGCGAGTGTGTCATAAAAGAGGTCTTAACAAAGGTTGCAACGGTCGTTCAAAGATGCCATTTCAGGAGCAAGGCGATGAACGTGAAATAAAGAGTATTTTAAAATAGCATGATGCCAATGCACCAGTCAACTAGGTAGTCAAAGCTCGACCGTGTATTTTTATCTTAAAAGCTGACCTGTAAAACAGCATGTATTTGTGACTTGGCACTTTGATTGAAAATATGATGATGAGTATTATAGTAATAGGACTTCTTATTCATCTCAAAGAAAAAAGCAGCTCAATTTGGAGACTTTCCCTCTGCTGCAAGACATTTTCTAATGATTTCGTCGGAAAGAATACAACATTTTTAATCGAATTGGGTCCAAGTAGCAGTTGAGTCGACCCACAATTACGTGAACTGGCCTCTGCAAAGTTTTGTAACGGAAAATGTATAGTGCACCTACATTTCATGCAACTTCCCCGCCCAATGTCTTGCCTTCCCCGATGTTGTAAGGTACTTCTGATGTTTTCATCGAAAAGAAAATGAAATTTTTATTCGGCTTTGGTCCATGAAAGCAGCTGAGTTACCCTTCCATCATAACTATTGGCGGCTGGAAACTTACATTTACTGCAATTTTGCTGCTTAGGGTTAAAGTTCGTAGTAGGCATAGTCTAAGGTATAGCCCGAGGCTCGTAGAAATAGTCCGAGGATAATAGGTTTAGTCCAATGATTAGGTTGTAGTGTCCGAAAGTGGAGCAAAAATGTGCCACCTTTGACAGGCCATATCGTCTGCAACAGGGCAGCTAGAAGGACGGTGCCACATATGGACTTCTAAGCAGTAGTTCAGAAGCTATACCTGTTCAAACATTGCACACTTTGGCTTGCTCGATACGTAGCTTTCAGCCTGGCTCATTTTGAAAAATACCGAGAAATAGGATTTTGTACGATAATAAAATATGTTCGTATTAACCTGTCAGCAAAACCCTTACATATATTTCCAAAACAGGAAAGAATAGGAATTTCTGTCTCATGTTCACAAGTTGTTAGAGTTCATTAATCTTTAGCGATAACCCAACAAGTAAGCACCAATTCCAGTTAGGTTAGCAAGTATCACAGTGAGCAATCAACATCATTCAAAATCTACATAACTTTCTGGTTAGATGAGCAAGTGCCATAGTGAGCAAATGTCATAGTGAGCAACTATCGGATGGACGGGTACGTGAGTAATCGTATGTCCCATGAGCAATAGTCGGTGAGTAAATGTCCCAATGAGCATCTGTCGAGTGGGCATATCCGTCTTAATACCGAGTTATTCACATCGTGACAAAGGCACGTTACGTGCAGACCTAACGCATTTGAATTATCCTTTGCTAGTGGAGCGCCCCTATGCATAATTCGTGCAAGTGTCAAGAAAACGTTTGTTTTACACACCCATGTTTAGGGAACGTCCTCATATTACGTCAACAAGATTTTCCGATTTTTCCGAACAGAGAAGAACTTTTAGTCCTTACACCCTCTCTGGAATTCTTTTGAGGCAAGTGCGAGTTGTGTGGACGGTTTAAGGCATTGATGATCCTAAAATGGAAAAGAGGGTGTGAGGAAAAGGACGAATATATGATAAATATAAATGTTACGTCAGCAAGTGCAAGAAAAAAGGAAATTATGACTTTTCTTAATTTTCATGAAAATACAGATCTCCCCTGATCTCCCCTGAAAAGCACTCAAAATGCTATTTACATTCATCTTCTTCCTTTCACATTAGTTTTACTTTAGGATCAACACTTCACCGTAGACCATCCACACAACTCGCACCTGCCTAATACGAAAAGTCTGAAAAGAAACCCAGTGAGGGCCTAAGTACTTAAAGTTTCTTCGATGTTCGGGCTTTAGGGGTTAGACTTTTTTTACCAGTTTCTTAATTAAGCATAAATTGTACTGTATGCGATACATAATTTCTATTTTAAACTGGTTTTTTTGTTTCTCGCTCATAGATATTTACAAGTTTCTTACGGTTGGAATACTGTAGCAATTCAGTTTCTGCATTTTTTGCGGACGTAATGCTGGAGTAGTCTGATAAGAGCTGTCTGCTTCGCAGACCACCTCGCTTAATAGACGCTTGATGGTTTGCTTCCAATGGTCGATAATTCTTGATGACAAAATACCAGGAGTTCGGTTTTTTTTTATGCACATGTGCAACTTCATTCAGCTGTCAACTTATTGTGAAGATTAGAAGAGCGCGATTTTTCAAATCACGCTAAGCAGGTAGTAAGAGCGGGTTGCTATGCGGCATTGCACTACGCATAAAAATGTTTACCAAAAGCCAAAGGCATTACTAAGCACAGTGTGAGTTCCATGTCGCAGCAGATGTAAATGTGAGTATTTTCTGAGAGGAACTGAATTTTCTCCAAGAGTTTGCGAGCAGGCTAGACAGGAGGGGTAGAAGGGGGTCAAGAACCTGCAAATATTGCTGACGTAATATGTGATCAAAGTAGATAAAAGTTGTACAACGGTTGCGTTGACGCATTTGAAGCTGGACGAATTAGGTGGATCATATATTTTACACGTAATCATTATACTTCAACATTATATACGATTCGTGACAACGTTTGGTTACGTTGAGATGATGTCGCTGGATGAAAAAGGTACCAGCAAGTTTTTGTAACTAAAATGTGAAGCGCTAACATCTAATTGTTAATGGAAAATGTTTTAGCAAAATTGCCATTAACACACCCACCAAGTTAAATAAGTGGCTGACATAAGTGATGCCAAATGCTATGTATTCAATTGTGAGCTTTGGCAGGGTTGGTATGTTGGACATTAATTGGGCTGGGCGCAAGTAGGCCAGCCTACTGCGAAATCTCTAAATGTTTAGTCAATTGCGACAAATGATACAGTCATTGGACAGTGTTTGATATGGGTCCATATTTGCCCTCTGGCTATCTATTAATATTAATTTTGCAATAGTGATTTGCTAACAAGTCTATGTACTAACCCACTATCTTGCTATCAGCATATGATATACCGGGACCTTATCGTGACATAGAAATACTCTATCAGCGTTTTATATTGTAGTAAACACAGACCACGAGTGCGTAAACTTGGTATAAACATGAGGTGTCGGTACATTAACTTGGGGAAACATAAGGTGCTGACACGTTAAGTTGGCATAAACGTATTGTACCGGTATATTAAGTTGGTATCAGCATAAGGTGCCAGTGCGTTAAATTGGTGTAAACATAAAGTCCGGACACGTTAAATTGATGTAAACATGAGAAACCGGCACGTTAAGTAGGCATTAATCTAGCTCCGGGGGTTGATGTTCAGTTTCTGTTCCGGTCTTAAATTGTTCTACGGAAGAGGTACTGGAACAGAAACTGGTTGATTGGCCAGAGGGACAGAAGGCAGTTCGTGGCCTGTCAGAAATGCACCCATCTCTCAGGAATGAAAACCACTTACTTGATACTTGGCACAAGTCCACGTCCATCAGGAAAAGGCTTTCAAAAGTTACTCAAATGAAAGGGAATCAGGAATTGTATTCTTGGAATGACAGCATTGTGAATCACTTTTTGTTTTGAAGCAACGCAAAGCAGACTTGGAAATTCTCAAGGTAATTACTTTTCATCACATTGTTAAATTTGATTGATATCTGTTTTAATGGAGTATGTGGATAAGTTGCTGTTTTTACAGTGATGATGTCAGTATTAAAGTTTGAATGGTCCCCTATGCTTAAAGGCTTTTTATTTGCGAATTATCATTAAACTGCACTGTTTATTCTGTATTACTTGGAAATCTGAATTGTAGATACTTATGTGAACCGTGGGCGTTTACTCAATAATTCAGTTGTGCATTATAGCTTTGCATCTTGTTCAGGGACCTTGTTTTTAACCAAAATCAGTTATACATGTATATATGAGATAATGGACACACATAGAGCAATGTAAAAATTTGGGACCGTGAGTCAGAAAATAAGATGCAACATAATCATGTCGACATGGTAATTGAACTATCTGGCATGTTTTTTCAACTGTATATATTACTCACTTAATTCTTCACTATCTGTCTGTATTTCAAGTGTCTCTTGTTTCAGGATCAGATTGTTGAGGCAGGTGTGGGGACTACTGATATATATTACCACTTTGCAATCCTGTGTAGGATATTTGGTTGGGAACTCTCCACCATATCTGTCGTGAACATCAGTTTGTAGCATATGAGTGCATTCATGGGCCTCTTACCAGAACAGAACCGAAAACCTACCTACCTAAATAAGGGCTGTAAGACTATGGAAGACGTTCGAGAAGTAAGTCTGGAAAAGAAGCTCTTGAAGCTTGAAGAGTCTTGAGTTCTATACAAAGTTCAGGTATGTTACTTACGTTTTGATTGTGTTGTGTTGAACGAGTGGGAGCTATTTTAGGAGGTTTTGAGAATATTGCAGGATATGCTTATTTCTTGTTTGAGAGTTTTACATGAAACGTCAGAAAAAAAAAGCCATGTACAAGGTAGCATGTCTGGAGGACTCTTTCGTGTCACTGATACTTTGCATTTCTTGTTTATTTGAAAACAGCACTGCAAAAAGTCAATTGCCCAAAACAGGAAAAAAATGCTCCAAAACGAGATTTTTTTCTCAAAACAGGAAGTCCCCATAGCGAGTCATTTTTCCCAAAAAATCCCAAACAGGATTTTTTTTCACGAAATGAGATATAATTTCCTGATTTGGGATATATTTTCCTATACCGCTAACGTTTTTCCCGGATCGGCTGATAAATTGTCTCCTGTATCCTTCCAAATTTTATCAATTATTCATGATTTTCTGCTTCCAGTTGACGCTTGCGCTGATGCAAGAACAGGTTTCACATCGTTAAACGATGAAACAGAAGACACCTGTCTAGGCCTGCGAAAATAAGCTTTTCTATAGAAGGAAAGCATATATATTCAGAAATTAGCAAACCGCTCTTGATTAAACGAACGAATGCCGTCAACAAAGCATTGGAAATTCGATGAGGTCCTGTCGTCCTCATTTGGAGCATAACAACAAATTATTCGAACTGACCATCCACGAATACCAATGTTTGCAACAATTACTCTCAGACTCACAGGAAATACTTCCTCGACTTCAACTTTGATTGCAATACCAACTCCATGTTGCCTTTTCGTCAAAT
>JAOBRC010506008.1:0-11531 GCA_027575255.1 Scolionema suvaense | reverse complement strand
ACCCATCCCCCTTGTTTCGTCAGAGTAGTCAAAAGGGCACGTTATGTTAACCGTTAATTAGCGATCATTGGTGCGATAATGATTTTGTCGTAGCTATTTGTGGATTAAGTATTTTGTTTTTATCTCCTGGCTACAATTCTGGACAAAACTAAGTAGAGAATTTCCCCTCGCCCTTCACCAATGTTGACATACCAATGGTGTTGGCACTCTTCATGTTTTGTTTCTTTATATGTTAGGCATGCACGCTTTTTTTAAGCAATACAATTTTTTTATGAGGCTCGATGTTGCTTAAGTTTTCTTCTTGTCCAGGCTCAATTGTTGCTTAGCTGTTGCGTATTGACCATAGAAAGGATTTGTCAAAATTTTAACTAAAGAGACGTTTTCTTTCTCTGTCAAAGTTTCGGACTTCTTCCGATGTAATTTTGCTAGTGTTTGTTGGTTAAAGTTACTTGCTAAATGGAATGAAAAAAGGAGGTAGTAGTTGTTAGCAAAACGTTCTTCTTTTGCGTTATTGCAGATATTTTTGTCTTCACATTTTAACTTTTGGGGCCTTGTCCAGGCTGGGTTGTTGCTTTGCTGTTCCGAAAATTATTTAAAGATTTGAGTCTCGTGTTGCTTATAAAGCATTGCCTATAAAAAAGCGTGTATATAACTGCAGGGGCCATCAAATGTGAAGTCCTTAATTTGCTATTTGCTAATAAGGAACTTGATTACGTCTTCCAAAAAGTAAGTTTTGCTTACTTTAGTTTTGTCCAGGATTGTAGCTTGCCTCAGCTTGGCAATAATCTGGGATATGCAACAAATACCTCATATAACATATCTCTTGGAAAATCTGCTTACGTTCTGGGGTGGACAGCCTAGTTTGTTCACTTACAAACCGAGCTCGGTCAACACAAGAGGTATTGCAGAGGTAAGAATAGAACTGCTCCTAGAAACCATGCGTTGAGGCAGGTCAATAATAAGAAAAGAGGGGAAGCTTAAGCCAATATTGGGTTAATTGTTAAGATCTGGTAAACTTAATTAATCTGCCCTGCCCAAAACGTCATATTAAAGTTGCGTATAACTTATAGGGTCTAATACCTCGAAAACACTATGAATTACCAATGAAGCCCTTATTGTGGGTGGTCATCATCTCAGTATTTCCCAATGAGCACAACGCCTAAAAAAATTTCTTTACTTTTTCATCCAAGCCTATTGATAGGATGCGTTCTAAACGCTTGCCGGAAGCTAATCTGTCTGCACTTTGACGTACAACTGGGGCTTTTCACAAAGGCATACGCTGGACTTAGATTTTTTGGTTCGATAGATGTCATGGGAATAGATGCAAACTTAATTTCATGTAATTTGGCAGAGTCTACCGCCTTTCGACTGTTTAATAGCTTCACTTACAATGGTTTGACTGCACCTTATAAAAATAGATCACCTTTGAGATCAAAACCCCTATAAAACCTACGGTTGCTTCGACGAATCTTCGATCACTAATAATCGCGATGGCAGGGTGTGATCAACTTGGTACGCTGTTCGTGTTGGCAGCATTGTTGTGCTGTGTATCTGTCGTACACTCGAAATGGGTGTATTTGGATAATCTGTCCAAGCAGCGCCCCGAAGCAAGCAACGATGACCAGGTAAGGTAGTACTTGTATTTTGTTTGTTCTGAGGCATGACCGCTTGATAAAGATTCTTGAGAGTTTTTGTCACAACTGTTTAACCCTACATTGACCGGGGTGGGTGGGTGTATTCGACCCCCTCGATGTTTTTTTGGGGCAGCAACTTTTCTGTAGCGGCCCGAAGGGCTACGTTTTGGTCTACATTTCCCAAAATTTATCGATCTTTCAGAAAAACTTTACTTCAAAGCCCTCCGATTAGTAGTTTTTCACAACCGCTAAAAGTTGGATGGTGATTGGAAAATTTCCTGGTCAAACCGTTATAGCGGTTTCGCCAAAATCTAGACTAGAAAGGTCGTCCCAAGTGTAAAGGAAACCTTAAGTTAAAACACATCAACTCAAAACGCCGAAGGGACTTCACTCTGCTTACATATACATCACTTTACGCATTGTACGGCGCAACGTGCCTGGGTGACTTCAAAAGAACAGACGTTCTAGTTTAGCCACAGAAAAAGTGCACTTCACTCCACCGCCGCCATGACTTCGCTTTGAAGATAGATAAAGACTTGTTTTACCTAAGAAAGATTATCTATAATCATACCAAATTACAGCCTTGTAGGGTGTGGCCTTCAGGGTTTTCCCTAAGGGGTGTGGTCAAAGGTGCGGTTGTTTAGGAGTTATCGAGCTTTCTGTCGTCTTCGATTTGAGAAATTTAAGAATTGCTATGGCGTGCTACAACCCAGTGGGCATTCAGCTGTCCATTGTCGTGTAAAAGAACTCCATATTAGAAAACTGGACGTCCAAACGAAGTCCGTCCCATGGGAAGAATTAATGGGAAAAATGTATGCTTCAGAAAAGGCCCTATCAGCAGAGAACTATTTGGAGCAAACATTTCAAGCAAATTTTGCGAGAAAGAGCTTAAACACACACACCCTATAACTCTGAAGCCTACCTTAACTTGAGTATGTTTTGTTTACATGTATGCTTATTCAGGCTCGGTTTTACCCAGATACTAAGCATATGTCAAGTAAATTTCCCAGCCTCAAGTTGTAAAGTTCGTCACTTAAATTTCTTTAAGATCGTAAATTTTCTATTGCAACAGTGGCTCTTTAATAATGCAAAGTTAATGAATTTATTTCCATTCCGTGTGAAATCTTCTGACATACGTCCTCTTCCTAAAGAATCACAGAAGACGCAGGTAACATAGGCAACAAACAGATTGCCTTTAAGAAAAAGTAAGTTCAGATTTGAGATTTGAATAGGCATATACTAAGCATATTTCGAGCTTTGATTTCCAGGACCTTAAGCATATCCGAGTCTAATCCTGAAAATCAACGTGCTATTAAAAATCATGTAGCTGTTAGTAAATAGTCTTCTAAAATCATCAGTATGATCTGCCTCGCCAGCTTTATTTGTTGCTGTCAGTATATTTCCGTCGTAAACCATAAATTTGCGAAAATTCTGTCGTATGTAAAAACGGATTCACAAATCTGATAGAGATAAATAAAAATTCATTGGCACGCTTTAATTACAAGCAATACCTTTATAAGCAACACCAAGCCCACCAAGCCGAAAATCGCTAAAATCTAAGCAAACGCTGTAAGCACCACCCTGAGCCTGGACCCTGAGATTCTGTCATCACATCCAAGATTTTTATGGATGTCCTTTCTAAGCCACACCGAAAGAAATGAACGTCTTCTTACCAGAGAGAACAAACACTATAAGCGATAAACACGCAAAAGCTATCGCTGAGTTTCATTATATAATGTTACGAAATTGGACATAGGCAGACGACGAAAATCGCTAAAACGGCAACATCTAGCGATATCGAAGACTAAGACACAAAAAAATAAGCAGTGCTGAGGCTGAAGTTGAAAAAGCCGTTCTTTCTTAGAAATAAAGCCTGTCGCTTTTCAAGGGTTGGGTCCTTTGGGACATTGGCACCTAGCAGGCCTGACCCCTGTTCAATCTATTAAATTTTCATCTACTGTCCTAAATATTAGACTTCGTTATGCATCACTACGGCTGAATATGACTCCAATTATGCATATCATTAATTATGTATTATAAACCAAATTTTCCATAATTTGGATTTTAGCCGCCAGACTCCCAAGGAATTCCATAAAAAAAACATACTTTAGCATTAATCCTAGCCTCACAACGTCTGTTCTTGATCAGTCCATTGACATTTTTCAATAAAACAACGCTTGACAACTCCTAAACGCCAACAACTTTGGTCATGAAATTTTTGCCAAAATGTGCTTAAGTAAATTGGGTTGACAGGTTATAAAATACGGCCTGCAATCCAGGACAAAATATATTGCGTAAAGCCTATTTTTTGGGGCAAAACTCAAAATGACCATTTACGATTGTTTTCTCACAGAACCAAAAATCGCTCAATCCATTTACGCGAGAATTAACTCCTTACACAGATCAATAGTGCAATGGCATATCAAAATAATCTATGCTGCATCAACTCTGCCGTAATTACATGCACACATATAAATGCTATGTAGCACGCTATTCATAGCCTTCTCAGATTAGCACTTAACCTGTATTGTATCGGTGCCGGGTTGCGGGTTGCGGGCTGCGGGTTGCGGTTGCCGGGTTGCGGTTGCCGGGTGCCGGTCTTTGACAACAGCCCTGTTTCTACACTGACGAGCTAACAATCCCAGACATAATATTGTTGCAGTAAGATCATTCCGATCCCTCATGCCCTGCTTTGACTAGAAATCGCAACCGAGCAGCAATGGTAAAGGAATACACTGGGGAAGGGGGTTGAAACAAGAAAAAAGTGAACCACTGCCACGTATTTGTCAAGGATTGTAGATAGTGACAGGATATCCATACGTGGCTCGTCTTCCGTCTCTACACTGTCGAGCTAAGGTAGACGAGCCAAATATATAGCTCGTCGGATTTAGCTTGTCAGTGTAGAAACAACTATTATTTTCCCTGAGGCAGCATGACACTTAGTGCATTGCGCGCTGCGGATCTTTGAAGCAGGCATCCTGTACCAAAAGTTACACTTTTGCTTTTCTGATGCGGCCACACTAACTCAAACCAGTATATGGTGTGATCTCATGCGTTTTTATTTTGTGACACTCCGTTTTCAGTCGGTTTAAAGGGAGATTTTCAGAGACTGGACGGCGTTTTGAATTTGATGTGTGTTAACTTCACGATTCCTTTACACTAGGGACGACTTTTCTAGTCTAGGTAGCAAGTTAACTTCGACCAACTCCCCCTCCCCTTCCCAATTTCGTTTCTAAAGTAGTTATGAAGGTTAAATTTGGCAGTGATTTCTTTTGCCCTAAAAGACTTCAAAAAACGTAGGTAAAAATGTTTCGCGCTCCAGGCTCCTTAAGATATGACGTCATAAGTGACCATGTGTAAAGCAACCCACGTTTTGCGTGGCTTAGTAGCAAAAAAATCACATTTTTGCCAACAAAAACCAGAAATTTCGTCAAATTTGAAAGTTGTTTTGAGTTTGTTTTACCCTTTCGCATTGTATTTTATCGATTCTTAAATTTTCAGGAATTTTTACAACCATAATTGGAAATTTGCCCAAATCACTTGACTCTTTGACCCAAAATGTGTTAAATTTGGTCAGAGTACGTATCTATAAGTAATATAGGAGTAAAATAAAGCTTGGTTTGCGAAACGGTCCCCTAAAAATTGTTTTCTGATATATTGCAGGGATGCCCCGTACTCCCCCCTGGTCAGATAGGTTTCCGATCCTGACAGGCATTGAAAATTTGCAGGACAAGACTTAATCTAAAGACACTTTTTATTATATTTCACTCATGAGAAACATAAATTTCTGATTTGTCAAAGAGGTTTATGTACTACATTCTATTATCAATCCGAATTCTTCAGGAGACGTAAAGACTGTCACAATAGCACATTATTTCAATAGCCCGTAACTTCTTGTGTACCCAACGTGCGATGTGTGGCACACATTCGTCCACGCAGAGTAATTTCAAACAATGAACACGATGCACATCCGAGCGTAAATCAGAAATGGGCCTCATATGACTTTTGATCATAAAATCACTTTGAATTGCATGCGTTTCAAGAATTTTTTTTTTGCAGGTGTTTAGCAACTTCTGTCCACAGTCTCAGTGCAGGTTCTAGCAATTTACGCCAGTAGACCGAACTTCACGCCCTTAGTAGAGCAGCATGATCTAGAAATCCTTTTCTTTGTACTGAAATTTGGCTATAGATGCTATGTGAAACTGTCAAAACTTACACATTTTTTGAAACAGACAACCAGATCCTGGGAAGCGTACCTAGCTATATATAATCGTACAAATTCATATAAAAAGTCAAATTACGATTACCAGTTTACGTACACATTTTTGTCGTACAGTCAGAATGCAATTGGAAATACTCATGAATTTTTGAATTTGCTTTCATATGGTAATCTTGGATTTTCTTTGTAGATATACCGACGGAGTGCCATTCCTGCTGGAGGTATGTGCATGTAAACTTCATTCCTTGTCTTCTACAACAAACACATTCACTATATACATAAAACAAAGCAAATGATACGTGATCATAAGAGCGAACTGCATGTCAAAAGCCGAGGCAAAGTGAAGATAAAAGAGAGGCAGAAGTTCGTACAAAGGTTTAAAAACATCGAATAGAATTGAATGCGCTGATGCCATGAGGTTTCAATGAGAGATCAAGCAGGGAATGTGCAATTGTAAACAGAACTTTCTGATTACACTTCATACTGGTCAAGCTGGCCGACATGAGGGATGTTCTTGCTTGTGAAAGACCAAAGCATGCCGGTCATTGACAATGTTTTAAAATGTGATAGTGTGATAGTTGATTTCCAATTTCTCGGTCAAACGCTTCTATTTTCTTAAGATTCCACTGAAAACAAACACTCCATTTTTCTCAGTGCTAGGTACTTTTTTACTGAAGAAAGGATGTTATTTTGCAACTTACGCGCTGTACACAACACTGTAACAAGGTCATAACATTATAGCTGCATCCATAGCGGCATAATCTAGCGGATATAGGCATATTACTGCCTCTATAGGAGACAGCTTTGAACAATATACAGCAGGGATACTTGAGGCCACCCAGCTCCCGACCCCACCTTCACTTTTCAATGACTTTGCTTTTCCTGTGCTAAGCCTGCAAGCCATTGTTCTCCAGTTTTCACACTTTTTGGGGCAGTAGTTTTTGAGGTTAACTTTTTCGAAATAGGTCGCTACGATCCTAGGTTTCCTCCTATGTGTCCCGGTTTAATTAGATTCCCTCTCTATGCCATACTGACTCAAGTTGGGATCGGAAATGGAAAGGATTTTGAAGTACAATAAACTTTTTTACCACTTGATGCCACATTAATCAATTGAGGAACTTGTCACAAATGAGTGCATCGGTTATTGCCCCTGATATGCGAATTTCGCGGGATCTTTTTCACCTCAATACTTCAGGAGCTATAGGACAAGTAATGATGCTGTTGTGCACTGCAGGCAGTACAATGCAGTAACTGATAGAGTAGTCTTTGCTCTTTGCTCTTTTTCTCTTAGCGTGGGATATCAGCAGGACAACACACTGTGATATGTGAAGCCAGATGATTTTGTCCCATTTCATGCTGCAAAAAAGAAAATATGAGAGGGAATTTGAACAGGACCACTGCAAGTGCTGTTGTGAAATGTTTTAATGTTTTAGTTCTGGTGCCAAAAATTTCCCCTCGCAACTGAAAATGTCCAGCTAATGCAGAGAGTGACAGCGTTGCACCTTGAGCAACACTTTTCACTATAATGACCGCAATGTTTTTGTCATGCTACTATCTAAACCTGTTGACTTCAGACAGTTTACTCCCTGTGCTGTCCAGTACATACTTACTTTGAATTCTTGCTGAAGCCAGTGTATCGTTGCACTGGGCATTTCAGGCTACACATATGAAATTGGGTGCAGTTTATGTAACAATGCAAGTAAAGAACAGGCAACTGGATGAGTTGAGCTTGGGCTCTGCCTCAATGGCAATCTCACATATGAATAGCTGATCAGTAGCGAGTTTCGTCTCTCTTTGTCTGTAGATCTTGGGCTCTTTGTCTGCGAGTACCAACTAGGTGATGGAATTGGTGGATCAGAATCAAAGGCTGGTACATTTAGTGGTCCTGAAGAATGTGCCAAGACCTGCTTGGAGAAGAAAAAAACCGATAGTTCAATCAATGGTGCTACAGTTGATGTTTCAACGGGCAAGAGTTGTTGGTGTGAAAAAGGAATGACGAGTTGGAGTTCTTCCACCAGCTACAAAAGCTGCAAATTTGTGCTTGGTAAGTACAGCATCCCGGGAATCTGGACCGAGTTTGCTTGAAGCATGTTCACATCAAAATTTATGAATCCTACAGTTTCAATCAACTGTAATTTGTTTTGATCTATGTCCTTTGGTGAAACACAAATGTATTGAGTTTAGCAAGATTTGCTATATTTTAAATCCTTACCTACTTTTTCTAGTTTTTTCTATTTATACCTTCCAAATAAAGACCAAAAAGTCTTGAGGGGCGTAGCAGTTAGAAATAAAATCAATTTTGTCATTTTCTGCTACATGACTCTTTTAACTGGGACTTTGCATGTTTATACAGTATATGTGTATGGAAGTTTACTGTGGTTTCGATTCTCTCTCCTTGAAGTTCGATAAACCTGAAAATCCTGGAGCAGATAGTTGTGACTGATCCAGTGATATGCCAGAGATAAACAGCCAGAGGAGTTCCTCTATTTTTGGTTTCCAACTCATTTTGGACGAGGCGCATAATTAATTTTCAAATCTAATAAGATTATTTCAATAAATAGGATTCTACATCCATGTGTTTATCCGAAATGACTTCAGAAACAACAATACCATTGATAATAAAACCATGTATCTAATTTATGGCCCAGAAAGACATGTGCAAACCAAGTCTCGATACAAGAATTTTGAGCAGCAGTTTTTCTAACAGGTGCTTATCTGCTAAATGCTTGCCTGGAAATGATTGTGGAGAGCTACAACTTAAGGTCGGGATACACCACGACTTTTATTTGCAACATGGTTGCACGATTAGTTAGTAAATTATTGTGCAGCCCCCAACAACTCGCCTTGCATCTAATCACAGCGTTTTCTGTATTCATATAATACTATTTTGTAGCTCTCAAAAACACATCAACAACGCGAGATTTACACGATTCTTTTCAAAATCCTTCGTCAGATACGCATATCAATTATAGCCAGCTTTAGTTTGACCTGAAACTCGAAGTATCATGTGGAATAAACACATTTTTCAACACTTCCTATGACTGTCCAGCCCCTGTTCAGGCGATCAGGAGCACTCTGTTAATTAAAGCGCATTGTAGCAGAGGTTTGTATCCAGGCAACCAGGTTGATAAACGTCTGCAACTCGAAAGAAATCAAAACGGTTTTGATTTCGAAAATGTTGGCGCTAATCTGTCTTCCAATTAGGCGCAGTGATTAGTGGTGATTAGTGGGCGCGTGCAGGGATTCGTACGGGTTGAATCGTGGTTGTGGATGAGTTGCATGGCGTTGTACAACTGAGTTGCCGCAACTTAGTTGTAGTGTATCCCAACCTTATAGAATGCTTATTTTCTGTCATGAATTTCTCTTTGCTTTTGGCAAATTTGTACTTCATGTGCAATGTTAAGTACAAATATTATCCTGAAAGCAGAATCCAAAGTTCCTCTATACTGGAGTTGACAGTGACGAAAAAGGAGGATCTCGTCAGTTTTCGTGGGTTGATTCGCGCATCGAAACTTCAAGGCCAGTGGCATCAGATTATTGCTCCACTTCATAACAGCAGCTCTGTAGTAGACATTAGGCATGCCCCAACCGCTGTAAAGAAAGAGGTCTGTTCCCAGGTTAACATATATTGTTTATTTTGCTTGTCTTCAATTTTAACGTAACCTTTACCTGTAGATGCTTCCTGCTATTCATGGGTATATGATGGAGGATGCACTGAGTGGGCTACAAAGAACATGCAGGCGCTTTCTGATCATTCCTACACTGTAGAAGAGTGTGTTGCCAAGTGTTTTGAGCGTGCTGATTGTGAAGCTATCTTTCTAGAGAGATCTGGAACTCGCAAGTGTCGGCTGTACAAAAGTGGATGCACTAATGATGGAGGAACATTGGTACAATATAAGATCAATAGGAACTGCGGTGGTGAGGATAAGTTAGTGTTTTCCTTGGGTCTGGGATAGTGTCACTTACGTCTGCACAACTCCCGCACATTTTTTAGCTGCTCTTTCATCTAATAGTTAGGACTTTGCTGTTTCTGAAGCTGTTTCTTAATTATTACTTGCTATTAGTAAAACAAATGAGTGAAAATCAACATACTAATCGACTCTCCATGTGACTTCAGCTTTTCCTGAGAAACACCTAATTTGATTCTAAAATACTTTTTCCATGGTTTGTTTTGTCAATTAAGATGTCTGCCAACTGTATCCCTCAAAATCCCCTGCTCACTGTGTCAATGAGCTGTTCGTGATGACCGCTGTACAATGTAGATTTTACAAGCCCAAAACAGCTTCAGAACTCATCTCCAATACTCATTTTCGTTCTGCTATAGGTCACGTCCATTAGCAAAAATGAAACAAAGAATATTTATGAGTGTTGTCTGTGAGAGGTATTTTAAAATTGGTAGGGTCCAGATTCTGATTTGCCAAATCGGAACTCTCTGCGCACATCTTCTCATTGCAATTGTACATTTGCTATACTTCGTCACTGAAATTCCTTACACAATTTTGCAGGCTTTAGTTCATTTCATACAGGAATGAAGTTCTTGATTCAGGTTGAGACCCCCTGCTCGCCATGCTCTTATGAAATGGAGTAAGCTTGCGTATGATTTGTGAATCGATTTCAGTGGTTTTATGTCCCATCCCTACAATTCTCATTCATTTCCGTTTTAAAGGGAACCCGAGGTAAATATACAACTTAATCCCATCTAAATAAGCATAAAAAATATGCTAAAAGACTAATAAAAATTATGCTAAAATTTTTAATAATATGTTATCGAGAAAATTCCTCTTTTTCAAGTAGGAATTCATTGCAGCAGCGGAGACAAACCACAATTTTACGTCACTGAACGTGACTGCAGATCAAAAAATCTTCGCTAATGACAGTAATTAGCATAATGGCAATAGCGATGATTTTCATGCTAGGAATATACGACATAACTTTCGGCGAGGGTGCAAAGCAGTATATGAAAATGCCCCTGAAATTCGTAGGAATTGATGAAATGACGGAATCTTCAGTTTCTACATCATTTTCATGCTGCTAACAGTTGATTTAGGCAAACTTGAAAAATTTCCTTGGGTTCCCTTTATTAGTCGAACCTCTAATAGCAGCCACTTTTACCGCCAAGGTTAGGTGGCCGTTATTGCGAAGTGGCCGCTATTCACAGGTTTCCTAAAGAAGGTCTTAATGGCATTGCAAAAGTTTTGATTGCAGTACAAATGAAGACACAAAATAAAGATATTTCTTGAAAGTTTGGGTAAAATCAAGCATTTTTTGTAGTAACAGTTTTTTGGGGGCAAAATGTATGCATTCGCACTAAATTGTTGCATAAACATCGACGTTTGCAGAAAAAAAGCAAAAAAAATATTTGAGTGGCCACTTTTGGAGGGGAAATTGATTTATTCTTTTCATTTGGGACGGCCCCAGGTGGCTAAACGTTATTGGGAGGTGGCCGCTTTTCGGATGTTGTTTAAATGGGAAAACGTACGGGAAGGATTTGGGACTGAAAGTGAGGCCGTTATCGGGAGGTGGCCCCTGTTCAGAGGTGGCCGCTATTTAGAGGTTCGACTATAGCCTAAAATTTGAGAGCACTCAAAGATCAAACCGTGGTTTTTTTTTTTCATCACTTTATTTAACGTTGGCTTACAATATAAAATCTCAGCCATAACTTTATAAAGACAAGTTAG
>JAOBRC010505897.1:0-11531 GCA_027575255.1 Scolionema suvaense | reverse complement strand
AAAACCGAAGGGGGGGCCCGTTAGCCCCCCCCCCCCCCCCCATGCAAAATAGGATTAAAGGTTTGTTTTCTATTTTTCGTATTTTCATGGTTGTCTTCCTCATAATATCGAAGTGGGAATTAAAGACGTGATACCAGATTAGTCCAATGCTCTCAGGACGGAATCCATTGGCAAAATACTGTGCATTCAAATTGGAATTATGGCACCCCTCCTTCGTATTTCCATACCACCACGCTCCATGATATTCCGCAGGGCAGACAGTGTCGTGCTTGTCCCACATCTAGAAAGTGCTGCCATTATGATACTTCAAAGAATCACCAATTGTACCTGAATAACCACCTATTATCAATCTGTAATCGTCCGCTTCTGAGTTGATCTTGAATGTAGTGTACGTGGCCGATCCTGGATAAAATGCCCCGTCACAATTCGCTATGAGGTCTACTTTCAATTCGTAAGAAGCGCTCGATGTTATTTGATGAACGTTTTCATTTCCCAACCAGAACTCAGAGCTCAACTTTCCAAATCCGTTTTTATATTCCTGCCAGGTGCGGTTGAAGTTTACCGAACCATCGAATCGGTGCTGGATTACTATCCAGCTCTCATTGGCAGATATTTCACAGAATACATGAAACACTTTGCCGTTAGGGGTTGCCTTTAACTTGTAAACACCATTCACAACAAACGTGTCTCCAATTGTTTTCATTGGGCAAGTTAGCAGGACACTCTCCTCAGGAGGACATGGACACTTTTAGTAGAGTAATAAACCAGCGTAAAGGCTGAAGGCTGCTATAAAAATACATTGCACAAACACTTCTTAGCAAGGCGGGAAGGCTGCCTTCGTAGGCAAAGTATGGACCAAAACCATGAATTCTGCGAGTAACCAATGTAGAGGTATACAAATATTAGCGTCGGAAAAAATCTGACTGGTTCCATTTGCCTGCGTGGTACCCCACCCCCAAGTCCACCCATGTTTTATGTCATGTGTGTTCATCGGTCTCTAATCGCGTGTGCGATACATCAAAGTACGAGACGTGCTTGTAAGAACGTGATTCGAGCAGGGCATAGGCTGACTTGATAGGCTAAAAGAAGTCTATTTTGAATTATACCAACTATCAAACCTCACCATAGAATTGTTTGCATGCAGAGATAGCGACATTATTGTAATGCTTTCTTTCGTTTTAGACTGCAATGTACTTACCCACAAAAAGTTTTGTTCGGAGTGCGTACTTCATTCCAATAATCACCGTGGCAGACGTGATGTTGTCTGTTTTCTACGAAAAGCATGCAAATGCTACAGTGACTGGTGTTTCAGCAGACTTTGCACTGAACATCAGCAGTGTGTTGGAATGCCTCTCCGTATGCAACAGAAACGAGACTTGCATGATGTGCATGTCGTGGGCTCTTATTACTCACCAGCGTAAAGTAGGCCTACGAAGGCTGCCTACGAAGGCCGCTTATGAAGGTTGCCTACGGAGGCAGCCTTCACTGAAGGCTGCCATAAAAATACATTGTATAAACACTTCTTAGCAAGGCTGCCTTCGTAGGCAGCCTCCCATTCAGCCTTCACTGAAGGCTGCTATGAAAATACACTAAAAAAACTGTAAGCTACTTAAGAGCATAAAGCCAGTCGAAAAAAGGTGAAGGCTGATGCAGAAACACTCCAGAAAAGTGATTATATCTATTTAGAAGTGAAAAAAGTTCAAAAATTCAAAGTAAGCTACAAGAAAAATAACCAGAAAAGTAATTATCTGCAGATTAAATGTAATCAACATCTGCCGAAGGCTACAATGATCATTCATGCAGCTTTCTTGCTAAAAATATCCACTATGATTTTTGGTCATGATTGGTAAAACAAGGTATGACAGCAGCAGTCATGAGTTTGTCGGGAATGAAAGTCAGATTTTACCATGATGCAGTTCTATACGTTTTCACACTGCAGGCTGGTTGTCAAATCAAACCAACCCTAACTCCAATTATAATTTCTAAAAGTATATGTTCCAAGGAACTTTCAGCCGCAACATTCAGTAATGAAAGATCAATCTTCGTTCGATAAGGGCTTGTTTATACGGCCTTAATTATCAGACCTTTTGCAGTTTTTTTCAATTTTTCACACAACATCAGTCAATGACACGAAAATGCATTCAGAACTCCAATAAACCTACTGTTTCGCAATAAAACAATGCATCTGTTGCGGAATAATGGTCTTTGCGCAATGTTTCATATAAAGTACACAAGCTGTCACATATGAATGAAAAATTAGTCACGCAACATAAGTCCATACCTCGAAACAGGATTCAAAATCCCAAGATGCAGAATGTTTGTCAAAAACGGATGCTTTTGTTGCGGAAAAATGGTTTTTGTACAATGTTTCATATAACAAAGTACACAAGGTGTCACATATTTAACAAAAATCAAGGTCAGAATTCGCCATGATACGGTCTCATACTTTTACGCACCGTAGGCTGATTGTCAAATAAAAGCGATAAAACACCAACCTGATTTTCTAAAAGGATTTGTTCCAAGGAACCTTCAGCCAATAAATGCAGAACAGAAACATTGATCTTCAGTCTGATAAATGCCTATTGATATGGCCTCAATTTTTTGGAAATATTTGCACTTTTTTCAATTTTTCACGCAAAGTAATGCCATAACTCGAAACAACATTCAAAATCCCGAGATACAGATTGTTTGCCAATTAAATGATGCCTCTTTCGCGATAAAATGGTCATTGGGCAATGCTTCATATAAAGTATACAAGGTATCGCATGTTAAACGATAATCAAGGTTAGACTTCAAGATGATACGGTCCTTTACCTTTCCCCACCGTAGGCTGATTGTCAAATAAAAGCTATGCAAACGCCTACCTGGTTTTCTAGAAGAATTTGTTCCAAGGTACTTTCAGCCACCATACGCAGAACTGAAAAATCGATCTTCAGTCTGATAAGGGCTTGCTTATATGGCCTCAATTTTTGGAAACTTTGCATCTTTTTCAATTTTTCACACAACGTCAGTCAATGACTCAAAAATGCATTCAGAATTCCAATAAACCAACTGTTTCGCAATGAAATGATGCTTTTGTTGCGGGAAAATGGTTTTTGTGCAATGTTTCATATAACAAAGTACACCAAAAATCAAGGTCAGAATTGGCCATGATACGGTCCCATACCTTTACCCACCGTAGGCTGATTGTCAAACAAAAGTGATGCAAACACCGTCTTGATTTTCTAAAACCACATGTTCCAAGGAACCTTCAGCCATAAAATCCGGAACAGAAAAATTGATCTTCAGTCTGATAAGGGCCTGTTTATATGGCCTGAATTTTTTGAAAATATTGCATTTTCTTCAATATTTCACACAACATCAGTCTATAACTCGAAACAGGATTCAAAATCCCAAGATGCAGAATGTTTCTCAAAAAAACTGATGCTTTTGTTGCAGAAAAGTGGTCTTCGTGCAATGTTTTCTATAAAGTACACAAGCTTTCACATATTTATAGAAAACCAAGGTCAGAATTCGCCATGATACGGTCCCTTATCTTTACCCACCGTAGGCTGATCGTCAAATAAAAGTGATGCAAACACCAACTTGATTTTCTAAAAGGACTTGTTCCAAGGAATTGCCAGCCAAAATATTTGGAACAGAAAAAGCGATCTTCAGTCTGATAAGGGTCTGTTTATATGGCCACAATATTTCGGAATTTTTGCATTTTTCTCGATATTTCATTCAACATCAGTCCATAACTCGAAACAGGATTCAAAATCTCAAGATACAGAATTTTTCTAAAAAAAATGATGTTATTGCTGCAAAAAAATGGTCATCGTGCAATGTTTCATGTAAAGTATACAAGGTGTCACATTTTAAACGATAATCGAGGTCAAAATTCGCAATGATGCGTTCCTTTACATTTACCCACCGTAGGCTGATTGTCAAATAAAAGCTATGTAAACACCAACCTGATCTTCGAAAAGAATTTGTTCCAAGGAACTTTCAGCCAAAATATGCAGAGCAGACGAATCGATCTTCAGTCTGGTAAGGGCCTGTTTATATGCCCTCAATTTTTTGGAAATTTTGCATTTTTTTCAATATTTCACGCAACATCAGTCCATAACTCGAAACAGCATTCGAAATCTCAATAAACGGATTTTTTATCAATGATACGATATTTTTGTTGCAGAAAAATGGTCCTTGTGCAATGCTTTATCCAAAGTACACAAGATGTCACATATTTTGCTTTGATCCACTTGCTCGTCACAGTGATATACGAAATACAATGCCTCAGTTTTGCACGCACTTGCCGACGGTTTGTGAAGTCCAAAATATCGCGTTGCAACGCTCTGCCATTGACTTTTTTTGGCTATGTCTATTTCTTATTCTTGTAAAATTTATTTCAACAGTTCCCGATTGATATTAATTGCACCTGAAAAGTAAATGGGTAGCATGTCATTAGGCACAAACAGTTGAAGAAATGGTTACAAACTTTTTCCTAAGAAGCCAAGCACCCGTGTAGAAGTAAACATTGTTTAAAAGTTTTGTGATTTTACTAGGAAAAGTTTCTTATTCTGTTTCTTAAATATGAAACATATCTGAAGAAGTTAATGAACAAAGAAAGTTCGAAGGACAATTTTGTACTTTCTGGAACCAACCAAACAATGAGGCCAAGTCATAATACAACTGTGCATCAATTAAAAAGTGCTAAATAGTAATTATCCTATGCGTTCACATTTGACGAATTTGTCAATGTTTGTCTAGTTGGGAAGCAAACAGCTACATTTCTTGTTCGGAAAATTCACGAGTTTCTTAATTTTCTTCTCGCATTTCTGTTTAGTTGTCAAAGTTTCTTAAATTTTGAGAGGCAGTACTGGTCGAATACTTATAAACAGGTTTCTTATGAAAAAACACGTGCAGTAAGATAGGTACAGGATGTTACCTGGTTGAAGCTGAAATAGCAAGAAGAAAAACTGCTATGCTAGTACTAAAATGAAGAGGTAAAGCAGTAGACTTAGAAATTTGTTTTAATTAATCACGCATTTGTTCTGTTTGAAACTTTTGGTGAAGTGGGTAGGCTTCACATTCATCTTCGGTCAGCATACCAATTCTGATCCACTATTATAAAGTATTCCAAACTTCAATGACAGATATTTAGCTATATACGCGTTTCGAAAACGATGTCTGTAGATCCAACGATGCCTCATCTGGGCATAGCAAATGACATTCATGGAAAGAGCAGCCCTGCTCTTACCCTGCTTCCCGTGATGTGAAAACTATGTCAAAGACATATGCCAGATCGTGGGATATCTGGGATAGCCAATTATGATGGACACGTGTGTATAAGTGAGAGGAATTACCATGTTTAGAAATTTCGCACTAAACTCTGGTATGACACAATCAGTGTATTTCAGGTTGATACTGGGCAGCTGAACCATCAAATGCAGACACTTAATAGTATCCAAAATAGATTAAGTGTTTCCCGGAGAAGATCATCGGCCAATACTGAAGATCGAAAATAATTGTTGCCAGAGAAATGACAAGAAATGTATGTAGATGCCAACTATAGTTACTTGACAACACAAATTCAAACTTTCGGCAAGTATGCAACAGTTTCTTGAAGTTTCACGAGTAATCGCACGAAAGCCAAACTTACGGAGCATGAATAACTTTTAGTCAAAGATATCCGAATATGAAAAAGTTTCAGAACACTATTGTCCTACTTTTTTGCATGACTTTGCACAAAAAATCGATATATTGTTAACAATTTCGACAGTAAACATCATATAAAGAGACCATCATAATGATTGTTTATTTTTCGTACCACATTTCTCCGCTGAAACTCTTTGGGAGATTGCCAAATGGCTAAATCTGACCTTGATTATCGATAAATAGCTAAGTGGCAGCTTTAGTACTTTATATGAAACATTTCACCTTTTTCCTGCAACAAAATCATCACTTTACTAGAAGTAATTTGTTTCTTGGGATTTTGAATGCTGTTTTGAATTATGGACTGAAGTTGCGTGAAATATTGAAAAAAATGCAAAATTTCCGAAAATTGAGCCATACAGCAAATAGAATTTGAATGGCTCGATACGCAAGTATTGAATTTTGACTTATAAATACGGGAGTATCAGCAACATATGTTTACTGACTTGCTGCAAGAGAATTTTGAATGCATCTAATTAAAAATTCATTTTGTCGCACCCCCGCACAAGCTATTTCGCAAACAATCTTGCGCATGGACTGCAGGTAGTTCCTGCTCAAAATCTGTAGCCTGCTCGCGTACTCTGCTCAAAACTTATGGCTTCTCGCAGAGTCTGCTCACAATCGCTCAGTTGATGTGCAGACCTACGTCACCTGTATAAAAGAGCACACGCCATAACTATGTATTCTCCACTTGCTTATCTCCCTGGCAACATCATAATTACTACCAGCTTCCATAGAAAAAGGTTCAGATGCTGCACGTTTATTTGCATAAACAATTCTGTGGGGCAGACTTTTGCCAGCTTTTCAGAAAATATGACATAATTAAAATACCCTGTTTAGGCGCGAATGTTAACAGACCAACCAAGCAAGTAAACGTAGCGAGGTTGGGATGCGAACAGGCTAAAAATCTGATAGCCAATACGTACTAGTCGCTTTTTCTTTCTGCTCTCTTGTTACGAAGAGTCTCATTTGAATTTGGAAGCAGTCAGAATACAAACTGATGGTATATTTTTCTGAGTTTTAGAGAAAAGCGAAAAAGCTGGTCTACAATCAATATAATGTCTTATTTTTCTTGGTAGAGTTGCGGTGCAATAGGTCAGAAATAAACAATACGCAGTGTTGAATAGAATTAAAGACCCCGTAGCTTCCTTTGCGAATGAAAGCTGTGACTTGTCGTAGGGATTTTTTTGAATAGTAATATGCAAATTAGCCCCTGTAAGAAAGAATAGAAGCTAATCCAACAGGACATGAAACCCTTTTAGGTCTCAGCAAACCTAAAAGGAACCTATTCGCTATTATTTATCTGTTGAAATCCATGGCACGGTATCAATTGAAACCCAAATTCTGTTGAAAAACCCAAAAGAGTCTCCATTGAAACCCATTGGGGTTTTCATCATACCTACCTGAAACCCTTGAAAGGTTTCAAATGAAACCCTCTGGGATGACAGTGCACAGTATTCAAATGCTCTACTACTCTGGTGATGTCTAGTGGTCAGACCAATGTACTCAGCCATACAGCTCGAACATGGGAATTTATAGACAACATTAGACCTAAGCAATGTAGGCACTTGATCCTTAGGTGAGAAGTACTGACTTGTCTTCAAAGGTAGACAAACAAGTTTGAATGACACTGAACCTGACCAATACTTTTGCACAACATGATTGATCTTACTTTGCATCAGATTGGAATACTTACCCAAAAATGGTAATTTGTAGTAGCGTACACTGGGTGGCAATCTCTTGCTGCTGTTGCTGCTGTTGCTGCTGTTGCTGCTGTTGCTGCTGTTGCTGCTGTTGCTGCTGTTCTCTTCACTTTGTTTTGTCAGTGGCGTATTTCTCAGATAGAAAGCGCTCAGTTATGACATCGAGTAGTGATTGAGGGAAGCTGTTCTTCTGAAGGATAGTGTGGATTCTGGTTATCTCATCATGAAATCCAGCCCATGTATTGTTTTACATGTACGCCTTGTGTAGAAGATTCTTGACCAGCCCTATCTTGTACGACATAGAGGTGGCTTAACAAAAAAGCATGTTAGTGGTGGTGCATGGCCTCACTGTTTTGGGTGAAAGGCAAGTGGCCATATCCCCTTGCCAAGGCCTTTTGAACATCATAAAAATTCAGAGAAACCTGACCCGTTGCTGATATATTCCCTAGTCGCTATTCCCAGCATGCTAATTTTGGCAAATTTGGCGAATCGACCAAAAATATGCGCAAAACGTTATCTTAAGGTATCATGGTCATCATGTGATGGTACTGTACACTCATTTCATTTTCGTGAAAAGCCATGCGGAGAAATAAGTATGCAGTTTAGACAAGCTGACAAGCTTGAAACAGAGCAATTTTAAAACATTTGAAAAGCGTCAAATGCTTGGACGAGGGAAAATGGACCCGTTGATAAGAAAAACTCATTCGACGTAGCGACTGTTTCACTAATCGGGGCTTCGAATAATTGGTACTGAAATTCATGTTTTACTTGGTAATCCAGCAGTAAGGCGTGCCTGTCTTCTAGTGTCATACATCAGCCGGCTTGCGGGATCAAGAAAGCGAAGGTAGATTTTTAAAAAATCCTCCTGGCGAACCTAGTCACAATATGACCGAAAGATATTGAAAGACGTATATTTTGACTTATGTTTTGTTTCAAGGCAAAATGGAACCGGTCGAGAAGTACCTTAATTCACTCAAATTTCGCGCGAGTTTTATTTTTGTGCATCTTATTTTCGCGCACTTAATTTTCGCTCAGGGCTTCTGCGCGAAAATCTAATTTTCGTGCAGAAGTATAAAGCTCGAAATTTTCACGTATGCTTAGTGCAGAAAAGCAGACTGATTTATTGAAAAAGCAGCCTACAAATAGGTACTCATGTGCAGTTCTGAAGATTAATAGTGAGAAAATATGATGTAAAGATGTTGCAAGAGAAAAAAATCAGTTCTGTCATTTTTTTTTTATATACTCTTCGCGCAATTTAATTTTCGCGCACCCCGCCATTATTGACCAATGCGCGAAAAATAGGTATTTTAATGCAGCGAAAATTAGATGTGCGCGAAATTTGAGTGAACTAAGGTAATGAGAAACATACCCGGAGCACTGGGTGAGTTATATGCTTGGGACATTTGCGACTTTTCAAAACTTGTGGCAAGGCTTGCTCTAGGATGTTGTTTGGGATTAAATTTTCCTGAAACTAACAAACAATCCTGCACAGCATGTACCGAAGTATCTGCTTTTGTAGCAAGATTTATATAAGAACACGAAGCAACTGTATCAATCAGACGGAAAGAACATGAACCCCCCTAAAAAGTGAGACTATTAAAGCCTTGCATCAACCTTAAACATACTGGACAGAAAAGCTCAATTCTCAGCAGAGCACCGAAACATTGTAGAAAGACGACGAATCTTGAGCTCTCCTTCATAATTCTATTGCAACCTCATCTACGTAACATTTTTTATTGCATTTTTGCCATTATATAAGTTTTTGTTTGAAAATTTGATTTTACCCTATGATCTTTGGAATTTTTATGTTGGCAGGTTATTTTTGATAAGAACAAAGTTTAATGAATGAGCCAAAAGTTAAGAAAATGCTAAGAGCACGAAGGCATTGATGGGAAAAAATATTCTGTAAAAGTACGATTTTCTGCCGATTTTGCTGCATAACACTCATTCTTTAGCAGTGAAGTGCTATGTTTTCCTGGCCCTAGCTAATTTACTGTCGATTGAGTGCCAAGACCATGATATTTGGTAACAACGAAGACTTTCTGTAAAGTTGACGTAAGAATGAGCTAAGAACATTCATAGGCTTTATTCTGACCAATATTAAGACCATTGAAGCCTTCACCCAACGGTACGCTTTTATATAAAAAAAAAGCGCGTAATGCAGAATCACACAATTTACACCAGAAGATGGCATAGATTTCGAAACGACTAGTGCATTCGTTAGAATGTCGTAATCTCTGTTTGATTTGATAGAGCTGCAGAAATTACTGAGGAGGGAGCGGGAGGAGGGTGTTTAGCTCTCTGATTCTTTGCCAGAGTTCTTCGTCTTTTTATGCTCGTAACACCTGACTAAAACTTTTTCAACTTTATTAGTAAATTTTGAGCAACACGCAATACTGATCTGTTGAAATTTTCAGAAGGAATCGATTTTCACAGAGGGAGAAATTTTGGAAATAATTTCCGCAGTTGAAGGGAAACACGAAATTTAAATGAAAATGATAAAAAAAATAATGGAGAAGTAATTACTGGAAACAATGAATCGCAGTAATTTTAGCTGAAATTCATTTTCAACGAGGCTCAACTTGAAGAAATCGTTGGAAAAATGCAAAGTGCAAACTTTGCAATAAAACTTATAACTTCATGCCGATGAATTCAAATATCCGCAACATTTTGTTTTGATAGTTTATACCTTTGAGGAGAGCATATCTGTGTTAGAGATGACCAAACATCAGGCCAGTATTGTTTCGTTGACATCGCAAATGAAGAATACCTGACATTGAAAATTGGAGTAAAAAATATGAAGAGCACAACAGTCAGTTCAAATTTTCGGATGCTTTATATACATAAAATACAGAATACAAAGACTCAAAAGTTGCAAGATGAAAGTTGTTTTTTGCGTGTCCACACCCAGTGTGCACTTCTCCCCTTAGGCACGGCGTCACTGGGGGGTCTGAGGGGGTACTGCCCCCTTCCCACGTTTTCAACATTTAAAGATTTTTTTATCATATGGACTTATCAGTTCACTGCCTTACGTCATCCAGACCCTCTCCCCCACATTTCCTCTAGCCCCGCACAGTGAAATCCATGGCGCCGTCCCTGCCACTCTGCCTTTCACTATTGAGATATTCTGCCCATTCTCAGCAGGCTGGAAGGACGGTCCTTAAAGCACCCACTTTCTTCATCTCTTGAGAACTGACCTCTTCTGGAGCACGGGGGTACACGATTTTCCAACAAACTAAGCAACATCTGTGAGCAAGAAATTACCCAGTAATAACGACGAGTCTGCTTGGCGCCTTGCTCTTTCTGTTTTTCATTGCATATATCAGATGAAAAATGGAGCATTGGTTTTTTATGTTAAAGCCTTTGGTATGTAGTATCAACCTATCGTATCTAATAGACGATAGGTCTACATGATTTGTATAATAACTGTTTTTCATATAGCATACCATCACTGCATGCATTTATCAACGTATTTATTGTGTCCTTGTATTTTGTTTTGAGATGGCCCTATGGGGTACACGTATACAAGTAGCCTTGTCTGGAGCCAGCAGATTTCTAATTGCACAAGAAGTTATGTCAGGTTAAAGGTTTGTTTCCTATTTTTCGAATCTTCATGGTTGTCTCCGTCATACTATAGTAGTGGGAATTAAAGAAGTGGTACCAGATTAGTCCAATCCCATAAGGACAGGATCCATTGGCAAAATACTGTGCATTTAAATTGGAATTATGGCACCCGTACTTTGTATTTCCATACCACCACGCTCCATGAAATATCGCAGGACAGACAGTGTCGTGCTTGTCCCACGTCTCGAAAGTGCTTCCATGATGATACTTCAAAGAATCACCAATTGTACCTGAATAACCGCCTATTATCAATCTGTAACCGTCCACTTCTGAGTTGATCTTGAATGTAGTGTACGTGGCCGATCCTGGATAAAATGCTCCGTTGCAATTTGCTATGAGGTCTACTTTCAATTCGTAAGAAGCACTCGATGTTATTTGATGAATATTCTCATTTCCCAACCAGAACTCAGAATTCAACTCTCCAAATCCGTTCTTATATTCCTGCCAGGTGCGGTTGAAGTTTACCGAACCATCGAATCGGTGCTGGATTACTATCCAGCTCTCATTGGC
>JAOBRC010505786.1:0-11532 GCA_027575255.1 Scolionema suvaense | reverse complement strand
TACGTTTGTGTTCTTTGCAAGCCCCCGCCCCCCTCTGGGAAACTGACAAAGAAGAACAACATCCCCCCCTAACATTTTGGGGTACAAAATAAATAGCACTAGCAGCACCAGGAGCTACTAATAATAGACTGCAAAGCTAACTGCAAGAATTAGATTTCATGAACAATAAAGCAGTTTTACAGATGTGGATGATAATAGAAAGTATAATTAAAGTAAGAAGTAAAACGACAGGACATCAAACATACCATAACTGGAGAATTTTTCCATTCCTCAACACATACTTACAGGTCAAAAAGTAGTTTAAAACAGGTATATACACCAATACTGACCAGAAATTACATGTCAATTAAATATTAACTGCCTGACAATTTGCCTTCACTGCTAAGTGAATTGAGTTCAGGAACAGATATTGGATGCAGGATGAATGAGGTTGATGCAGAAGTGAATATACCATAGCAGCCTCCAAGTGTAACCTGCAAGTCAATGAGGAAAGGTACATACAAATATTCATTATTGATGCCTGGAAAAAAATATTCTCCAGCACATCCCGATTACATACACATGAATTGCACAAAATGTTTCATCAAATTTATTTTCATTGTTTATAGTCTTGTGATGACGAAAATAATATGCATTGAATAACTGCAAAAGGTCTTTATACGAGGCATAGTGGGCCAAATTAATAAGCCAAACACAGACAATTAATGTACGAACAACAGCTACTGCATAAGAAAGAAGAATTCTTTCGTTAACCCTATTCTTCATGGGCTATTTCATGTACGTTGGTTTCACGAGGGAGGGTTAAACACTCCAGCCCTGGTTGAAATCTAAACCAGAGCAGCTACGAAGCTGAAACTTGGACTGAATATAGACCTGGGTATGTAGTTTCTAAAAATAGAAACAATTTTGCCCTAGTTACCAAATTTTTTGCTGATGTCAGCATTTTTCTCCAAAAATCGACAAAAATTGGCCCAAACTTTGGCCATCGATAAAATCGGAATCAAAATAGATTAGACTCTATAGCACCTGATGATGACATTGAGCCGAAAAGCTTTGTGCTAAAAACTGTGTTTTAATCTGTGTTGACATGTTTATCAAATATGGCGGATTTTACTTTCAAAATAGATTAGGGACTCCTATAGCTTGTTAGAATCCTTATTTATGGTTCTTTCCAGAAAACATTGAATAGATATCTCATTATAGAACCTTTCTTGTAACAAAACAAAATACAAAGTACCTACTTTCCTATGGTAATTTATAATGGCAATTTCTGCCGCTCAGCTGCAGTCACATTCCAGAAAAGTTCAATAACTTTTGAACGGAGTATGATACGTGGCTGAAAACGTAGCCGGAAGATGTAAATATAAATTTCAATCACTGAGATAGATCACCATGCCTTTGGCATGGCAATTTTTACAGCTATTTACCATTTTATCTTATGAGGGGGGTAAAATTTACCCTCCCCTGTAAAGAATAGGGTTAAGGTACCGCAAAAGGACAGGTCGAAAATGGTTTTAGTCAACTGCTGAAGGCCAACTATCTACCTGCCAATAATACGTATATGAAACAACTCAAAACACTTCCATCAACAAATATAGCAGTTATTGAGCTAAAATGTTGAATTTACGCTTCACAACAAATTTAAATCCAGGTCAAGTCCAGTTCACACGGACAACATTTCTGTCTCAGGCGCACGAGAAATCAACAATTTTCCGCCTATGGTCTTAAGAGACTTGCATGTTCACACAAACAAAGATCTTGTCAGAATGCTAACCCTAATAAATTGACTAAAACGCAGTGCTACAACAAAGAAAGAACATTCACATGGCGTACCTACATAGTCCTGTCTACTTGTCGCTTATGGCTCTCTACGACAAGCGACAAAGAACTGAAAATTAGGTTTCTTACCTCGTGTTGTAAACAAGACATTGGAACAGGTGTTTTAGGTCTTAAGGCAATAACAACACACCTTCACATGGATTGTCTTTGTCATAAGATGTCGTAGACAGTTTGAGTCCGTTGCTCTTACGACTATGTTGTCCACGTGGACCGGGCTTTATAAAACTGGCAGAAGAGCTATGTGGGATATTGAGCTTAATTCTAATAAACAGAGCTGATTACCTCCAGATCTCAAAATTTTGGTCCCTTTGAGTCAAATACCAAAACACAGCATAAACACAAAAAATGACAAAGTAGAATGAAAGCAGCATAAGTATTCTTCAAGTCAAAAACGTTCATAACTCAGTCATGAGCACCAAGTCTGTGCAAAACCGCGGAGCATCTGTCATATGAGTCCTGACGCAGTGTAGCTGCCGAACAAAGGCAACTGGAGGTTCAAGGGGCGCTACTAGCTCCCCAGACAGGTCCAGAGTGGCGACCTGAAAGCTTTGGGCTTATAGGGCATTTTGTAATTGCAAATGGTCTCAAAATTTCTTTGCTATATATCAAACACTATTCTACCTTCAACGTGCCCGGTAAATGCGATCAGCAAACCACAGGAGTAAAAGAAGGGTACAATTCACCAAGAATTATCAAGCTGAGGGAACACGAAGTGCATATGACATATGAAAGCACATTACCATAATGCTTCGATTAAACGCCCAGGGCATTTATTAACTTTTTGGACTTTTTAGGGGAGCGTCTATTCGAGGGAGGCATTTAAAAGAGGAGGTGTCTATTACATTTTATGAAATTCTTCTTTTTTTCTTAAGTATAAACTTCATATGTCAATGAAATATACACTAGATTACATGTCAATATCATCGTAAACATCATCTTTTTCATGTTTCCATATGCTTACAAGAAATGAAAGCCCCAAAACTGAAGTAATAATGTAGTGGTGGTAGAAGTTTTACATGTGTTAGTAAGTATATCTCTAGTAAACACCCCTCTAGAGGGGGCGTCTACTCAAGGCAGGCGGAAAGGGCGCTTAAAAGAAGAGGGCGATTAATCAAAGCATTACGGTATCTATGATTTAGTAGTTTCTTGTGCCTTCTGCAGTTGAAAATTCTATACGTAGAGCATGAAACTTATCTCCTCCCATCCGCGGAAATCCGAAAAATGCTCATGCCTGATAACTGGCACGCGTCACGCTGAGTCAGCATTAGGGCGCCGCAACACATCTATGGTCAGCCTATGAAGCTGCGTTGGAAATATCATCAAAATGCTTCCCTACTCCCCACATACACAGGATTATTAGGAGGTATCACTCTCATGAGATATATGGCATGAAAGTCATTTGCTTGCACAGACCTGCATCTCCATCTCAACAACTTTCTGAGTAATAAATATTATTATCCTGACAAAAGGTACAAATTTGCCTACCTACAGCGTGCTGCTGTACTCTTCTTGCAATTAAACAGATTAGCACACATGTCTCTAACAGTCGTCTCTAATTTCACAGCTCTGCCCTCTTAGAGGTCTGGAAGGACAGCATGCAAGCGTCTGCAACTTCCATAAATATCAACTTTGGGAAATATCTCCAAATCACACTTCCTGACGTAAACTTCATCACAAACTCGGCAACAAATGGCAATAAGCAGATGCTGGTGGTAGAAACTGATTTTTCAGGACGGGACCTGCAACAAGACAAAATAAGCATTTCCATAAACTTTCATAAGAGGAAAAGCATGATTGTATAATAAGACTGTATAATAATAATTAAAGCATAATTCATTAAGTTATTTGGTATTCATAACAAAAATATGACTCTCACCTTTTAGCACACTACTGCTTTGTTTAGTATTCAATACTTATTTCCATTAACACATGCCAAATGAGGATAAGACAACACTCAGATCAATACATTGTTCACAACTGTGATGCACATGGATAAGAACTACTGAAGAGCAAGAGGCACTTTGGTAGATGGCAAATCTCTGTTTGAGCCCGTAGTAACTGATTCCTCTGTCTTATGAAGTACTATAAAAATGCATAATTATCATTCAGCAGATTCTCCAACAGACGGTCCTTTTCCATTCTATCTTTGAATCACCCATGACAGGGAAGATTCAGTGAGAAAGACAACATTGGGGAAGTTATCAGATATCATCTATGCTCAGGTATCATCTATGCTCTGTACTAATAGCGCAGACACTTGGGGAGATCTGGCGCAGACAGCCGATTAAAGAAAGTCCATACCCACAGATACACAGAAGAAGGGTCACTGGTGTGCCCATTAAAACTAAAGAAATTTTGGTGATGACTCAAGGCATCATTGGGTAAACTTTACTATTCTGAGTGGCCAGCCCTTACGGTATGACAGCATGGTCTTCACTTCCAGGCTTGTGACTTGAAAGCTGCATATAATAGCCAGGCCATTTCAAACCTGTCTGCTGTACTTTGTGTGCTACCAGAGCTACCCTTAGGGTAGAAATCCCAGTCAATCAAATGCATACTGCATCATCGAATCTTCCTGTACAATTGCTGTACATTAAGCAATATCTAAGCATAGATCAAATGGATTTATCGTAAATGTAAGTCAGTGCCATCAGTGTCACCACCAGCGAGCAGAAAAGAAGTTCAGTTCCTGGGTGGAGCCTACTGCAGCAAATCGTTTATTGGAGCCAGAGTGGCTGGATCTTAAGTAGGGGGAGCAGTTTAGCCTGTCACTCTGCTATAAGCCACCCTTCCCCCGATAGTACTAGGAACCACTCCTTCCAAAGCAGCATTCAGGATGGCCGTTCTCTTTTGTGGTCTGGCGGGTTCAGGCGGCCACTGCTGAAGACCGAAGATTGAATGCCGAAAGCTGGATGAGAGATTACTGCAATTGGTTTCCAAATGTAGCAGGCCTTAAGATCAGGAACAACTGGAATCTTCGTCACACCTCAGGATTACCGAAATGAACAATTAATGTTTGTTGCCTCCATACCCTCCAATGTAGAAAAAACGTGCACCCAGCCCAACCTTTGGGCATTTTTCGAAGATTCCACACCCCTCCCCAAAGAAAGGTAGGGTTCACACTATGATAGTACCGCTGCGGACTGCTCAATATCAGCATAAAATGCAGCATATGAGGAATGTCATTTTATTGAGATTACTCACTTTTCCGCGCGAAAGTAGATAGCACATCAGCACAATAGAGATTCTCATGAATCAAGTAACAAAAAAAGCAAATTGATTCTACACCATCACTCTTCTTGTCTGGAAGCTAAATATTTGCCACTAAGTGTGATAACAAAATAATTATTGTTTTGGGATGAGGTTCTTTATATATTGGGCAAAGAATACCTGTATCACACATACGTAGGGTGGCAGATTAATGTTTTTTCTCAATACACTCAAATGCAATGTATCAACAATCACACAAGTGCAATTACTCACAAAAAAACCAATGGTAGCAAACTAAGGGAAATAAATTAACATGAGCTGTCTGAATGCACATAAAGTAACAAGAACACAGATCACATCTTCAAAAATGAGCATAGACACAAATCTGTCATATATCTGCCAAGAAACGAAGATTTGCTTTCACACTTACTTGAGTCAATGATGTCTTTGAACATAAGCAGATGCACTGAATCTTTGTACCTTCTTGTCCACTTTTTTCTTTCTCCAGAAATAATCTTAAGAACAGTTCTGATGGTGGCACTCCACAATGTTATTGCAAAGTGCAGAAACTACCATCTGCTTTCCCATATTCAGCAGGGTGAAAATTTGGGCTCTTATTCTTTGACATTGGAAACTGGAGCAAATAGTGATTATTATCATGTGTGGTCAAGAGAGAAGATCGTGGGTGTGAGAGAAGATTAAGAACGAGAAGAACGCCGACGAGAAGAGAAGGTAGACAGTAAGTATATGCTTTCCAGTGATACGCATAGGATCAGTTGCCTGAAAACCCTCAAATTATCAAAATTATTGTACCACAAGCTATTTAACTGACTGGGCTAGGATAAATGGAACCAGCATAAGGGGAATAAAATTTCTAATGATAGCGATCTTTCTTCTACAGCAAAGTCACAACACTAAAACTATAACATATATTGGCTACAGATTCTCCTCCACCTGAAACTCCACTTTCCTCTCATAAACTCTCTAAACTGATCAATAACAAGATTCAGCAGCTATTCTCGTTAGATGCTTGTACAGCAATCACAGAAAAACATGTACCAATCAAATTGAAGATGGCTCGTGTAACAATTCTTTGTGTAGGTAGCAATAAGAACGACATGTGCTAATCTATCTCAATACTGCGCAATACTCAGGCCGTCCTGGCTACACTTATATGGGTAATAATAGTACATTCAAGGCACTAAAAGTTACCAAAAATACAGCCAGCTAACATGCCTCTCCAAACGAAAACAGAAGTTAACAGCGATCTTTAAAGGCTATGTAAAAAATAACAATACATGAAAATAATAAAGTAATACATATACCTCCCTAAATGACACAAGAAACTGTTAAGTATCCAAAGAAACAAATCATTGCACTATAGCAAATCCACATGAAGAGGAATATGAAAGCTACACACACTTTAAGCTCACTTGACTTTAGTCCGTCAGTCAACAATTCAAAATGCCAATAACAAAACAGACACTAAAACTAAAGAACAGCAAAGAATAAGGAATACATGGAAAATGACTACAGCACAACAGGCTCACAATTGCCTGTATCACACTAACACACATAAGGCTACGTACTACCATGTTACCATGTTGTACTGATCAACTGATAAGCAATAATAATGAAATTTTGCTTCAGTTTCTCATTCTTAATCTGTTGAGTAAAACTTCTTGCTCAGTATATACGAGATTTGGGTTTGATTGTAGAACAATACCTTTTCATCTGCCCGTCATGATCACTGCCTAATTGATACCTATGCCCCTATGAAAACCTTGGCAAAATTCTAACACCGAGAGCACAACACCTGAGGCCGAAATGCAGTCCAATCCACTTAATTTATACTATTGATTATAAGTGCATGCACTGCAGCCAAAACAAAATGCACAGAAGAAGTAGCTAAATTCCTGAATATTATTTTCTTAGCACTGATTTTTTACAAACTGTGGTATGAAGACAGCAGTGGTATAATTATGCATGGAATACATTGTAGCATTCTCTCAAAGTATATTCTAAAATAGACTACTTGGATTTCAAGGAGTTGAGTTAAAAAACCTCACGACATAGTTAAGAACGGATGTTGAAATAAATACAGTTAATGATCAGAGACGTCAGAGCAAAGATCTTAAAGTAATTTATTGGCTTTTGCCTGCTCTTTGTTCGTCAGTCTTAGCAGCATTGCACTGGGCATGCCTGTTACATGTACATGAGTGGTTCGTACCAATAGATGCAAGTCAGCGGACAACATGAATACAAGCACACATGCTAAAACTAAGAAATGCTTGCTGACCATTTCATAGGTTAAGTACTCTAAGAAAAAAACACAGCCCACAAACACTCTCAACAGGCGAAACGGACAGTCAATCATCTGAGAAGAAGGCATACCTCGCCATTTACCAAGCTCCATATATTTCATTTACCAAGCTCCATATATTTCAGAAGGATATACTCACTCGAAATAGTCAAAATGGCTATAAAAAGTCTCAAATACTACATTATGAAACAAACTATAGGCCCTGTAAAAAAGAACATGATAACGCAAGCAAAACCAGCAACCAAAATTTGTATAGTTATATTTTTCGAAAAAAACTGTTGCATTTTACTCCTTCAGTACGATCCGTTACATTCAGACAAAATCATAAAATATCAATGATGCTTTGACAAATCAAAACAAAGAGAGGACCTGGTCTCAAGGCTTCAGTCGTGACCAGAAGAACTACAAAGAAGACTTACTACATAATGAAAGGGCTTTCATGCTTTTGTGCTTTCGTCACAGATAAATTTTGGTAAAGCACAAAATGATTCGCTGTGCCTCCAAAACAGTCAACTGACATTTTACAGCATTTAGATCCATCAATGGAATAGCCTGATCTTGAAACCGGCACTGATCTTCCCCCAAAGCACCAGCAGTCAATTTGAGAAAAATTCTCTTCAGCAAGAGCATAACCGTGCAATACTCGAATTGCCGAGAAAGAGCAACAGGGTAATCAACAAATTCGTAAGTTTGTTAATAACAATATCTAAGATATCCCGTATGCAAGCATAGCCGAATAACAAATTCATGCAGAAAGAACACCCATCCAAATTGGTGAACAAATAGTGAATATGGTTATCATACATGAAAAGTGTGCAACTGAGCAAAGCACCAAAATTTGAGAAATTTCACGAAAATACTCAAAAGTCCTTACGACGAAAGCAGAATGACGCATATGCAATTTGACAAAGTATAACACAGACAGACATAAAGGCTTCGCCGAGCATAAACCTGTCAAGAACCTAAAATTCTTAGCAAACAGTTTGTTTTGGCTGCCATGTAAAAACGCTCAAGCTATACTTTGTGATCACAAAGCACTAATAATTTTAATCCAAATGTAAAAAGAATGGAAGAGCACCCTCATATATTGGTGAAGAAAACTACATGAGCCAAGGCTGAAGCAGTCCCAAACTTGCATGCTATCTTACACTCATAGAGACCTATTACATGACAGCCCAGCAAATAGTATACATCACATAGAATGCCATCATTCATTTGATGGAGCACTGGCCATATAAAAAATATCAAAAATCTGCAAGTTTGAGTGAATCGTAATCATAAGGGCCGTCTCTGATGCAGAACAGGTGACCTACATGATCATTCTCTTCCCTACTAGAAACAAGCAACATGATTCACTTGTGGATACAAGCACAGACTTCTTTCAAAAGCTTGAACTGTTCGTTAATGAAATTTTACTGGATCATTCAATTTGGAATGCTCAAACTATTGGACACTACAGTAGATCAGTGGGAAAAAATTTAAAATCAGTCGAACATCAGCACTTAATCAGAAAATAATTTAATCAGATTTAGTAACATATCTTTCATTGACAGAAATGCAAAAGATACTGCTAACCCTCTGGAACTACAGCAATTGTGCACATTCAAAGTACTCATCACAGCTAAAGCTAGTAAATAATTTCCGTGGTTACTATGTGCATAAACTAACTGATCTGTTAGCGAGCTTTTCAAGTAGCAAAATGTAAGATACACCTGCTCTCCACCAGGGGGACAGTTGTGAACAAGAGTACGTAAATCCCAGTATTTTTTTAGCTTCTTCAGGCTAAAATCCCAGCACTCTCTCCCACAGGCCCCCCACTCATATATTTTGCAGTGCAAATGGTCGATTACTCAGTTAGCATAACCTACAAGGCCCGATTTTGACGAAGAAAGCATAGCATTTCCTAAAATTCTCTAAAATGTGCCATTTTCCGAAATCTAATTCTTAGTTTAACCCTTCAATCTCTAAAATAGGGCCTGAAAGCAGTGAAAATCGTTGAGCGTAATAATTGATTGAGCTCTTAGTCATGCTGTGTTTCATATTTTTTCACAAATCCATGCTCAGATGAATAGTAAAAGATGTATAGCTTCATAACTGTGTTGGCCTTTTCTTACACACTGGAGATATTGCCAAGAGAATACATCCGAATATCGGACTCTGCCCTTCACAAAATTTTCTAATAAGTGAGTAGATAAAGCACATTTCTACAGCATTTTGGAGAAAATAAAACTCGAATCTGCCCTTTCCTCACTTTGTAGAACACTGCCCTTGAATTTCAGAATAGGCCCTGGCTTTGGAAGAGCAGATAACTGCATGTGGCTAAAACCACTGATTGAAACAAGATGGATTCAGTAGATGTGACCAACTCAATGAGACCTTACGGAATACGAAAGTAAAAAGTTCAAAAAGAAAACAATCTCCGAGGGTTAGAGGTATCCCTGAGTTACACAAATCACACGCACGTGAAAAGGTGCACGTAAAAGACATAAATTTCTAATTCTTCACATGTGCATTCATAGATCTACTGCAAATCATAAAAAGATGAAATATAAACAAATCTATGACGTGATCAACAATAACCGCTCTGGTGTACGTGCAAACTCATGCTAATTTAAAAAATCTACCATCACATGATATACCGCTCCAAACTTATTTTCCAGACTGGTACATGCTTTGTTGACCCACAAAAAAAATAAACATAAACGAAGTCAAAGTTATACAAAGGACTTATCCTCACAGTCATTTATGTTTTTCCACAACTACAAAAATTCAATCGCATTTCGTTCTATAAAATTCACTACAATAATGATTATATTATAAGTGCTATACACTACATTGAAACACTGAATACAAGAGAAGCAAAAGCGTACCACATCCAAACAGAAAAACAGATAATTTCGCATAAGGACGAATCTTCATTTTCCACAAGAGATGCAAGTTGAGTATAGTGAGGTTTTGCAAATCACGTTTGCGACAGTGACGTTGACATAATTCAAACGTTTCACCAGATTTCTAAAACACTATGCTTGATTTGCACAACATTGTTTTGAAAAATCTATGTTGCAGAATGGTCAGAAAGGCTGAGTTTATCAACAGTAATCAAATGCAAGTAACTTTCGAATGTAACGTCACCTTTCTAGATTGGATTCGCGAAACCTCACTTTTGTTGAACATGAGTTAATCATCAGACAGAAAGTTTCAAAGGAATGCCGCGACTCGGCACATATTGTGTTGGTCGTTCCACCATTGTAATGCAATCTAAGAAAGAAGATATCACGGATAAAACAAAATGTTTTACATGATCTAACACCATAAGTTCACATCATCAATTCACTGGAACACAGTGCATCTGCGATAAAGAATGCCAGACATTTATTGAGTCTATCAGATGACAACTCCTTAACACATTGACTACGGCAGGAAATTGAAAAATGGCCAGATTTCAAGCCAGAAAAATCCAATATTTGCGACTTTCGCAGCCACCAATCGACGCAATCGATCGGTGGCAAGGCGACTCGTTTAACTCAAAGTGGCTCAAAATTTAGCATTCTTTCAGATGTGCCTATTCCCACTGCCTAAAAACAAGTAGAAATACTAGAAAATAAGCCGTAAAGATTGGCGCTTGAAACTGGTCCCTAAAACGAGAATACTCGTCCACCGTACGCAATGTGTTAACCCTACAGAGTATGGGGGGGCATATTGTGGCCCCCCAGGTGGCTTTTGCCACACAAAAATTTTTCCGTTTTTGCTGTTTTTTCCCAATTTTATCTACTGTTCATATAAAACAAACCGCATGTCAATATCTACCATAGTTTTTGAGATATCGATATTTTGTCGGACATGATTGGAGTAAATCCTGGTCAAACTCTTACAGCGTTATCTCTGGATCTCGCAAATATGGGTTTGAATGCTATCAACTCTTGAGCGCAGCAGGACAAGGCAAATGACTTTGATGGACAACTTTATATGCCATGTTGTTGGTGGTATAATGTAAATCATGTGTGCCAAATTTCATACCTCCACCTGCTGCGGGTGACCAATTACCGACGGGGGCACAATCAACCCCCCCACACACACTGTACTTCTCAAAAAAGCCCATACTATGTAGGGTTAACTGCCCTGCCCTGCCCTGCCCTGCCCTGCCCTGCCCCGCCCTGCCC
>JAOBRC010505675.1:0-11532 GCA_027575255.1 Scolionema suvaense | reverse complement strand
GATTGTTTTGATTTTGGAGAGTCGGCCATATTTGTTTCTACTCCGCTGACCATGATTTGATCCGGCCCAACAGTCTTGAAGTATTAGAGTGTGACTGACAAATAAGAAACTTGAGATCTGACCAAAAAATTCTAAGTTGCTGGCAAAAAAATGGTGTCATACATTTTATCCTTCAGGTATCTATTTTGATATTAGTTCTGTCCTTTGTCGATTGGTCCCATACTCTAAAATAGTTGGATACCTTAACCCTATATCTACTGGCCTTTTTGGGGGCTCCCCAACTCTCGGGGGAGGCTCTCAGAGCCCCCCTCCGTAATTTCTAAACTAGTATTGGTATGGTAACGAAACTTTGCATTGGCATAGAGTATTTATAGGTGAACAATTTGGTATCGTTGAAAATTGCTGACGTCATTTATTATTCATGACGTCATCGATTAAAGAAATATGTGTAGTAATTTTCGGCCAAAAATAGAAATTTTAGAAAATTGGTCCAAATATCAGGGGAATCTCAAAATCTCTCAAAAACTATTGCACTTACTAGCAAAAGGTGCTATATGATGGTTTCAGGCTCATGATACTCCGCTTTATGCGGGTTTGTAGTGATTTAGCTCAAAAAGGCATAAAATGGCCTGACCACCTGTTGATTGGACCCAAATTTGAAGGTGAAGATGTCCAAATTTTGAAAAACCGATGAGTGCGCCTAAGAACATATTAAATTTCAGGAAAAGTCACGAAATTTCAGCTCAAAACGCTTATCAGTTCCGGAGATATCTGCAAAAAACCAACAGGGGGCTCTTAGAGCGCCCAGTAGATATACGGTTAATATGAATGAAACTGTTGGTTTCAAGATGTAACACTAAAATGTGAAACGTACTTTTGCGGATGAAGTTCAATGTTCGGTGGAACGACTTCAGTTTTGATAGCAAAAATAAAAAAACTCTCAAGATCACATTTTAGAATTTATATCCCCCTATAGCCTTAACCTTCTAGTTCACGTTCAGTGGAAAACATGGAGTTTGATATAGATTTTGAAGCACAAAAACCATTGCATTTAACACAACAATACACATTCCTGCGTTGTGCACAAATAGCTAGTAATAATCGCCTTTTAAACAAGGAATTAATTTGCCGACATTGCATGTCTCTTCCCATTGTCAGACTTTGAACAATCAAGCTAGAAGCAGAAAATCGCAGAGAGATGTGTGTCTAAATATATACCACACCAGAAACGATGGTCTTCTGATGAAATGACGTATGGACACTGCCTTCAAACTACATGATTAGTATATTAAGTCCAAGCCAGCCCAGGCGCATATTCATAGATAAAACTCCATTTCGTTCCGTGCAGAGCATATACGTACGCAACAATGCTTAATAAAATGTTGAGACACAGTTCCTTTATGTACCTGGAAAATTGCTAGCGGTCATCGCTCTGCTCTTCTGCTCTTCTGCTCTTCTGCTCATGCAAAACAGCTGAGAAATTACTGAATCACATCTCCACCTTAAGGGCTTGTGTGGCGTTCGAACCTATAACCCAATGAATTTGATCATGTTGCCATAATTCTTCCAGTGAATAGCATCAATAGCGCAGATCTCCAGCTGATTAGCCGGACGATCAATGGAATCGTTGTTCCCAACTTGTGGGTACTAGCAGAATACTAAAACAAACAAGATTTTCAACTAAAATATCATTTAAATAAAACAGAAAGATATCCCCATCCCCCAAAAGAAAAAAAAAAATGGAGGCACAGCTGACGTTGTAACTTTAGTATAAATTATGAAAAACCGCTATCGTACTTGCTTGATGTAGCACAAAATGTCTTACATGTGATTCTCTTGCATCAGCACCTAATGCACAAGTTGACCTGCGTAGGCGTAAAACGACATATCGCATGGGAAATGATTTGTAGTCTCAGACAATATGCGTTATGTCATTTTCATAAAACATTTTTCGGATCTACACTGATCTGCTAAGACACACTCTTCAATTCACTCTGTGACTTAGGTAGTCTTGTCTGAATCTTTGCGTGAAAATCAACCAAGAAAATCTTCAGCAGTTTTCTAAATTTTGGTATGGCCTTTGTATTTCACATGTAACGTTTGATATACAAAAAGTCTTGTTTTGGATGAAAAAATAAACCCTGGAAAGACTACTTGCATTGTACATAGAGGCACTTTTACACCGTTGAACTGAATCCACTTTTACGCAGTAGAATACACATCAGTCATGAACAGAACACACCATAAAAACGTACTGCGTCAACACAGGAACATATACTAACTTCCTTCAAAGTCGGGGAAGGGAAGTTTCCAACAAAGCTCTGAATTATTCTCGTGAAGACGTGGAAGGGGAGGTATCAAAGTACACACTTTTTTATAAGAACAAAATTTATAAGAACTTAAGGATTTGCAGAGTCAAAATAATGTACTAAGAATGCAATCTTGTTCGGTAAAGGTAGGATTCTCCATAGATTTCTCTGCAAAAGACCCACTATTTAGCAGTCTAACTATCATGTTTTGCCGATCCATCGATTCCTTCGATTGATCGCCAAAACTATGAATTCCAGTGACATTAGAGGTTTTCCGTAACATTTACCTAACAACAAGCTAAAAACATTTTTAGACTTAATTCTGACCAAGTTATGAACATGGAAGCCTTCATCCAGGACTTATAGAAAAACCTTGTACTTTCCTACCGGAACCGTGCTAGAAACTCAATATTTTCAACATAAAACATACATCAAAGCACCTCAGTAAAAGCATCAGTCACAGCTCAAACTCACCAGTTTCAAATGTTAGAAGCAGCACATGCAAAAGCTTCAAAAGATTCAGAAATCACAAGCTTCAATTGCTGACTAATCATACACATCCAAACATAGTCATTACACATAAGATACATCAATTGTGATTCTCATTCTCTCCATATTGAACCTCGTTCACAAATCAATTAGTACAAAGATGTTACTGTACATTAACGAGAGTAACTTTCCATCATTACAAAGATGTTGTGATATTGTCTTTAGGCTGTTCTGACAGTCAATGCGTGACCATAAACAGTGGAAGTTTAATAATTCCTCATGCCGTGCTGTCATGCAGCTTGCTAAGCATAAACTTATTCACACAAACGTTGTGAAATAATGTCTAAGTAGCAATAACGTCCTGTCCTGTTGGACAACATTTCTGTCTTGAGCCCTCAGAACATTAATAATTTTTCCAGTACGGTCTTAAGGTGGTTGCAGGGTAAAAAAATCATCGCTTTGGCTGGAAAAATCAAAATTCGGTTTTTTATCTATTTTGATGTAAAATTTATCGAGGATTTCGAATCTGACGCTAGCTTTATGCTAATTTTATTAGAAATATTAGAAAATCAAGGTTTTGCAGAGTTGGGTGCTTCACTTTTCTTCCTGATCCGCAGTTATTTCACTTGGTGTATGCACGATGCCGAGAAAAGGCAAGGATTTCTCTGAACTGACGCGTTTCTGCGTATATCGAACTTGCTTTTTGCGCCTGAAGAAACCGTGGAGGCTGGGGCTGTTCAGATGTATAGCTTTTAGACGCAGTCATTCAACTTTGTCTGCAAACGTTTTGCATGCCTGTCTGAGTTGAGTCCTTGAGGAGGCTATATGTAGTGGACTTGCTTGGGCCAAGGTAAGAAACAAAATGTTGTTTTAAGGCCTTTGTTTGTTAAAAATAAGAGGATAATATATAGTAATAACATAATAATTCTCAAAATGCTGCACTAAATGACAGCAGAAAAGCGTTTATACTGGGAATTGATTTGCCAGGCCTGCTCTACCTACATCTAGCTAGCTGTCTAGCTAAATGTCCCAGGCATTGCATTGGTGATCAACAAAAAATCTGTGAAATTCTTCTGCTAGCAAATGCACGTCTGCTAAAAACTTGGAAGTGGTAAAGTGAATGAGGGCTAATGATACTAATTTCTTCAGTTTTTGTGTGTTCAAGGATACCTAGGCTATGACTGGAAATGGTAGCTTAGTCTATGACAGTATAATGAGTGTCCTGAGTGCAGTGTGTCCTTTGAGTGAATCTGGTGAATGCTTTGAGTCATAAAACAGATTGCACCTGAGTTTCGTTACAGAATGTTTATGTGGATGGAATGAAAGGAGGTTTTGGCCAGGAGCAGAGAGGAAAGAGGGCGTTTGGCATCAATCTGTGTGCACAAATCACATCAAGGAAATTAGTAAAGGATGTGCAGGCATTGAGAAGTTCTGGGGCTGATGAATATGCTTGAGCCAGCGAATAAAACAACGGTGATGATTGTGCTGTCGTTATTCAAGTTGGGCTTATTTCAGTGCTGCTCAAACCGGCATGAACAATGCTGCTTGTTGTTGAACATCCATGTGACGAAGAAATTATGCTGTGAACATTGATTGTCGCTTAACGTTTTGGTTTGGCATGCAAAACAACAATTGCACGTGCCTCATGCATATTACAGAATGTCCCTGGGTTCATTTGTTGTTCACGAATTAAAAATTACTCATGTAAGTTAATTGAGCAGACACAAGGAAAACTTGCAGCACTGGTTACTGATTCATGGCATTAGACCTTTCGATTGCTCTCACAATTCTAAATTTGAGTTTCGTACTCCATCACGGTTCTGTCAAAGATTCTGAAGTGCAGTAGTCATTAGGCTTATTGTTTTTAATTATACGAAATGAATGGTTCTGTCTGAAAGCTTCTGTAGTGCTTGGAAGAGTGCTGCTAGCAACTGAGTGATAAAAAAATGAAGACCCAATGTTGCCGTAATTAAACAACAGACATTGGTTTATCTGAAACCATAGAAGGACTGTGAAGCTGCGATCTTGGGTTGGAAACCAGGTGAAATTGTTTGAGTTTAGTGCATGCCTGGTATCTAACTTGCTCTCCTCAAAGTGTAGCTATGCTTCATGCACTACTCCATCGATTCGCAATGCTAAATGCAATTAGGGTTCACTTCTGCTTCATACTTTTGCCCATAATTTCTAATCCAGTAATGATAATGCCTTCTTTTTAAATCCAAACACTCTCTATCATGTGATGAATGGTGAATCCAAGTCTCAGCTAAATCTGTTCAGGCGTTTAGGAGTTATAGCCGCTGCCAGTGAACACATTATTAGCCACATTGTTGTAATTAATTGTACGCATAATTAATTTATTTTACTTACGCTTCCCAAATTATGTTCTCTAATTTGCACTTAATCAATCGAGGCATAAACTTTGCCATTCAATAAAGGGTAAATTAAAGGCTTTTTATTTTTTACCCTGCAACTACCTTTTAGTATTACTATATTGGCTCATATTCGGATTCCACATCTCGACTTTCATACATAGTACTAGTTAATCTGAATTTCGTTTTAATAGTAAATTTCTTGAAATGATCAGAAAAACTTATTGATGTATAGTATTATCAATCTATAAGGCATATCTGTATGTTTAATATGAACCATTAGACGTCTGCCTGCGAAATTGGTTATATATATTGCCGGGTACTGAAAATATTTGATGTCCAAATCTTTTTTTGCATTTTTCTCAGTTTGTGAATATCAGCAATTATAGAGAACGGCGTCAACTGCTGTAACAAAACCGCTTATTTCTATGCCTTGAAACTTGGCACGAATGTTCGGGTAGATGTTACGTACAACGTGACCTCGAATTATTGTGCCCCATTTACTATGCGCATAATTATGATGGATTGTCTGTGATTTGCCGGAATGTTAAATAAGGGCAGCTATAAATTTTGCTGTATCTAGAAATTGACAACACATATGGACTTAGTTCTAAAGCACGTTGCAATATAGTTTCTCAGGAACCTGCTGTCCAAATTTCAACCAATTACGACAAGTGGTTCCCGAGATATGCCTGCCGCCAGATTGCGCATAATTTGCCATTCCGTGACCTTTAATTATGCGCATAATTAATTATTTTACCAAGTCAAAATCTAAATTGGGGTTTCAAGTCGTGCTCAATCAGATAGGCCATAGATATTAAGAAAATACCAAAATTTTTTTTTGGAAAAAATTTTTTTTACCGTGCAACCACCTTAAGACACTCGTATGTTCACATAAACGCCGCTTTTGTCAGAACAGTGACACTGATCAACAAAGACACAAGCATTATGACAAAACAAAATAATGTTCCCATTTTCCCCATCTCTATGTCGCTCGCTATGCATGTCTAGCCACTGCAAAGTTAGTGGTTGATGTGATAGCTCTCTCATTAATAAGGATTCAAAAAAAGCTGAACTTATACCCACCATCTTTACAAATACAGCGTAAGTCGAATCCTGCATGTCCACTCCTCCTTCCCAAAAGTAGCAATTTTTTGTGACTTCCAGTGACTACATTCCACAAAAAGCATTCAATCACGGAAGGGTCAGAGCTGAGAGAGCTACCTATCTATATTTGTATTGATGGCTCAACAAGGTAAGTACCGTAATGCCTTCAATAAGTGCCCGGGCGCTTATTTAATTTTTGGAGCTTTTAGGTGGGTGCGTATTCGAGGGGGCGCTTATTGCAGGTGGGCGCTTATTTAAAAACAGACTTACTAGCAATTTAACCCTATTTATACCGGGGGGGTGGGGCGGATTCCACCACTTTCGCATATTGATGGACGTAGAATTTTTTTGGCTACACGTTTTAAGCCCGTTCTATGTGACTTTTCATAGTTTTTATACTAAATACGATAACGTAAGTTTCATTTCCTGTTTTTGAGTCGATTTTGCACAGTGAGGGGGTTTTGGAAGGGCTTTGGGTCCAAAAATGCGAAATCTCTCAAAATTCTGACCAATCTTTCACTTAAATCTCTTGTTGTGCCTCAAGTAAACCTTTTGGAATAACCTTTTAAGTTTTATTATACTCCTACGAGACTATTTCAAAAGTTATATGAGTCTTGTGAGCAATGGACAATTGCAAGACATGCTGCAGGTGGCAAAACGTCTTAGGAACGATTTTTCTTCAAAATGATGCAAAATTGACGAAATCTCAAAAAGTGTACCTCACAAAACTTGAAGCTGAGGCACTTCTAGGAACTCCCCAAGCCCCATTCTTAGTTTATTGTACTCCTAAAAGATTGTTTCAAAACACAGTGTACACTTAATGGCTTAACAGGCACTTAACAGGTACTTCCGGGAGGGTGGCGGAATCCGCCCCCCCCCCCCCCCCCCCGGTATTACACCAGTCAAAAAAGCCCCTTTGAGATTGATCAAATACCAACCAAGATCCAAATCCATGTGACAACAGAGAACAAAGCGCCATCAGAATTTACTGAACTCCTTGGTATTTACAAGAATTTCCCTAGCAACAAAATAACACTGAAGCTTATACTGTGAAGTGAAGCAGACATTTGTCCCACACTCCACTAACTGATTTTGAGCAGTCACATTGTGATCGAGTCTACATTTAAGGCTACATTGTGTTTTTTGTAGACGTTAAGCAGCAGTGGCACTTTATACATGAACATAAACTTCAATAGCTAAGTTAGAAGAGTGCAACAGGTCTCAAATTCCAAAAGGCACCATGGTATTTTGAAAGCATAGCAGGAAGTAATTTGGAGAGTGTGTATGCTGTTTTTATCCATAAATTAATAGTCAGACAATGTGTTTTTGGTGTGAAAAATCAATGAGTTATTTTACAACGACGCTGTCCACGCATGCGAGCATTAATGTCTCAAAAACGGGACAACCAACAGCAAGGAAACCTCAGAATTTCATGTCTTGAAGTACCAGCCAAGATCTTAATATCTTACAGTGCATTATGTTGTCTCCATAACAAAAAACTGAATTTGGAGACCAAAATGGTCCTTAACCAAAACAGCTGCCCATAAAACCCAGTGATTCAATCATGATAGTCCAGTACAAAGTCTGGTAAAACCTTACCGAATACTGTCTTTTGTCTATCGCAACACCACCTTTTGCTCCACCAAATGGTACATCAACAACAGCACACTTAAAGGTCATTAGCATAGCCAAAGCTTGTACCTCATCCATGTTGACATCAGATGCATAACGAATACCTATTATGGGTGAAGACAGTATGATTTCATGCCCACAAAATCTGAACAAAAGACATAACTTTACTACTGCCTGGACCAAATTATGCCAAGCATTATATACATTCGTGAGATTGCAAAACACCAAAATTTATGATGCAAACGGTGTCGCCAGCCTGTTTCATAGCCCACCCAGGCAGCATCTTGCGAATCGAGTTATGCTGTTCACAATCTATCTGTACGGCCCGTTTTGAAAATAAGCACTGCAGAGTTTGGCACTGGATCAAGCTGAAAATCAACACAACACAAAACATCATATGAGTTTCTATTTGAAATAATGAGGAAGAAATATTGAACTTTGTTGAATTCTACTGTGTCGCAGATTATTTTCACAACCATTTTTGTTGAAATATTGTGTCCACGTTGTAGATGTTTATTTCGCAACCTAAGTACGATCTGGGGAAACCGGTCCTTCAGAACATTCATTCATTTATTCATAAAAACATAAAAAGAAGATAATTATACACGTGTAAGTTTGCAATAATTCATGACATCATTGATTTAAAGGGGAACCAAGGTCGAAGATGAAATTTCAATAGGTGATAGAGGGCAGTTGAACATGACGTTGGGTTTTCCTTTCATCATGAAAGCTAACGTAGTTTTTGAGATATCCTGTCCTACAGTCCACCTGCTACCATCTTGATTTTGATGATGTCATATGAGTACCTTGCTAGGCATCGCCATTTCCTTAGTTACTCAATGGCTAGGTTTATTTTTTAAAATGGACCTTTTACATATCATTTGGGCTTCGTCAAAAAATGCAAGAGTGACTCCGTCACTGATATTTTATATTGAGTATTTTGGTAATGAAGCTTGGACAATTTGACTTGTACCCATATGACATCATGCATAATTAGTGGCAAGATGGTAGCTACTCAACCTTAGATATCAATATCTCCAACCACAACAGCTTTTGTGATGAAATAAAAACTGTATGCAGTCTTATCACTGAGTAAAAAGTCGCACGAGCGACTTTCTGAAGGAGCGGTGGCGAGTGATTGGAACAGTACAAATCAATGTTCTTTTACACCTCATAATTTTTCAACCAGGGATCCATGGATAACCTTGGGAACCTGTTAGTTTCATCTTTCAGTCAGATAAACAAGCTTTTTCAACTTTTTCCTCATCAGACGCACTATTTGTAGAACGACTAATACTTTTTCTTCTGAAATGACAGTGTGATGAGGTGCTCTGTCAGCATGCCAAATGAGCGATACATTGCTCTCCTGGAGCAAGGCAGGTGAGTGCGCAGGCGTGCGTGAGGGATCGCTGGCCTCTCATTGATACGACTGTGTATGGCATATTTTAAGGAGCTCCACCATCCAGTGAAATTTTATTTTTGACCTTAGTTCCACCTTAAGGTCCAGTGTTTACAAGACAAACTTCTATGTTACCTTATTGCGTCAAATGAAGCCACGTAATTAATTATGCCACACCTCCAAAAATGAGGCTTAACAAAAATGCAGCTTAATTAATGGTGCAGCTTAACAAACACAGCTTATTTAAAGCAATATACCACTCTAAAACCATATTCCACAAGGTGGTAGATCTTACAAAAATATGAACACTGGTTTTTATTTGAACGAAAAAGCTTCAGTGGTTCTTGGACAATGTGACTTTAAAGTTTGATATTTTCGCTCTTCCTATGCTTCTCAACTTTGCTTATCAGTGACGTCATACAAGACCGTTTCTAAGGTCTATGGTTTTCCTTAGTAACTAAACATTAGAAGGATTCCTCTTAAAGCTATGAGCAACATATTACACCCCTCTTTGAGATGGAGCAAAATTTAGATTCACACATCACTTCGATGAGTAGCAATTTAACAAGTAAGATGAGATAATTCCACTTGGTCTGACCATGCGTCATGCATAATTACTGCTGAAAAGCAAAATGGTAGCAAGCCAAAGTTCTCCCATACTTTTGAAAGCAGATATCTCGGAAACTACAACAGCTTTCTTCATGAAATAAAAAGCTACAGTCATGTTTTTGAAGGCTCTATCACCACCATGAAAATGATTTTAGACCGGTATATTGCTTTAATGAAGGTCTGTCGTTTACGCTCGCAGAACTAAATTTATCAATGCACATTGTGAACAAATTTCATGGGTATAGCCTGCTTGCTTCCAGAGATATTCGAATTTTGCGAGAGTCAATCGGTGAAATCCTGCAAGTTCCCTATACAACCAACGCACATCAAAAAGCCCATGCACAACAGGGTCAAAATGACAAGTTATAGAAAGACTCAACTGGTGCTGGATGGCCTAATTCGATGCACTATATCGCTGTTCCATGACTCATTAACGAATCATTGTAAGTGTCATTATTAGGCAAAAAGGAAGTCTTCGAAGAAACTGAAGTGCTATTTTGAGGCAGCAAAATGTTAATTACTCAGACATTTATTGCGGCTAACAGTTTATTTACCTCTGTCGGTTCAGCGGATCTGCCATAGGCAAGTTGCTAGAGAGGTTAATTTCAAGTTCAGCTGATCCAATAGCACAACTGTGAATAGGTGTATTAGACATTTTATATTTTCTTGCCCTGTGACTCAGACTGCGGCTTAATGAAAACCTCACAAGCTCTCACTTAACTGTCAAAGTCAGCAGACACAAAAGACTCTAGACGCAGGAATAATAGCATGCCGTATCCTTTTTAGCAGAATAAATTCAGCACATCCACTTTAAAAATGAGAGCAAGTTAAAAAATGTAGCCACAAAATATTTCTATTGCTTCAGCGAAGCTGCCTAACATATACGGCAGTGGTTTTAACAAGATAGAAAACAAACCTCCTTTGCATGGTAATCTATGATGGCTATGTTGAGCACGATATGCGCTTATCATCTCAATATCACCATTGTCCCGCTTAAGTGGAAACTTCACAGCAATGGCAGAATTAGTAGGTTTGATAATATCCAATATCCCTGCAAATTAAAACATATTTACATAGAGACAAACTTCTAGAACAACAGCAACACATAAAAGGACTTGTTGGTCTGCTAAAATTGGCACCTAAATAGCTAATTTAATTATGCAGCACATAATTACACTGCACCTCGTTAGAGGGTGACATGGTTTTGAAAAATTTCATAAAGGGGGGGAGGGGTAGCAAAATTCCAGTTTGAGGAGGGGTCTGAAAAAAAAGCAGAGAAAAAAAATTGAAGGGGGGAGGTGAAATTGTGTTAGGAAGTGTAAGAAATCTTTGAAATATCCAGAATTAGGTTTGTCCGCCTGACTATGCATACACGAGAGTAACAGCTTCCATCCAGAATTATCTTTTTCAAACATTGGTTCCGAACTTTACATTGAAATTTTACTATTGCTATGACTGCGTATGTGACTTTTATTGATTTCTTTTTACTACAAATGACTTTATTTCAAATAACTCTCAAAAAGAGAACAACTGATTTTAAACGCGACATGTTTCGTATTCACAGAATACATCTTCAGGCAAAACTGAGTAAATTTACAGCACACAACTTGATATATAG
>JAOBRC010505564.1:0-11533 GCA_027575255.1 Scolionema suvaense | reverse complement strand
GTTACCATTCATATGTCATGTCTCCCTTGAAATTAGTCCAGCAAGACCTAATAAAATAGTTACAACAAAAATTTATCAGCAATAGCATTTTGTTGATATGCAAATAGAAGCTGAAAGGAGCATTATTTTTCCTGCTGTACCACCTTAACTCTTCCCGTGTCGAGCCTTTGAGCGGGTTTTCACCAGATTTGGCCCTTTTTAGAGTTTTTGAAGGGGATAACTTTGTTGGTTAGGGTTCTTCAGGCTTCGCACTGAGACAAACGCGCGTGCACGTCGGCACGCGGGCAATAAGCCAACACCAGCGCGGTTCCTCGTCACGTATCACGTGGGCAGATTTCGAATGTAACCGAAAATCGCGCGGGTAAAGATGTGCCCTGTCTAATAGCATTCTGCACAAAAAAATACTATTCTCTTGATACACATCGCTCTTTCCTCATTGCGAAGCAGTTGGTGTTTCGTGCTAATTGAGATATCTATCAATTTGTCAAGGTATTCTCAGACTTCTGCAATTCAGCTGCTAGTGCGATGGATAAACAGCAGGAGTGAAATAGATTATGTGCGAGCGATAAGAAATCGATTGTGTCGTAACACAGCGATCGAATTCTAAACACTGCAAATTGCAGTTTCAGGTGTTTTCAAATATCATTCTCAAGAAGTTGGCTGTTGAGTGTGTACATGCAAGTCTGTTAGGATGAGCTCAGGAAAACAAATAGAATTGTCCACCTTTGAATCGTGGAACTTTTCGCAAGTTGGACGGGAAACAGAGGTAAAAGATCATTGAAATAGAAAGTCTGGCACGAACAAGATGAAAAAGTAAATCATTGAGCTATTATTAAATATCGAACTTGTGCCGTGTACATGAAGCATGTGAAACATTTCGTATAGTAAAAGCTTTTAAAAAGTGTGCACGCTCAAATGCCGCAAAAAAGTGTGCAGAAGGTGTTCTTCTGTTTTGGTATTCCGTTATGACCAAATGAATCAAATTCAAGCAGGAAACTATATGGTCTAACCTTCATGTATGTATTGGCAGTAGAATTTACCAATACAGATGCAGAAATAGTTGATCAAGTGGACAGCACTATAAATAGTCGAATATTAGGTTTGCAAGCCAAAGGGGAAACTTCCATTTTTTTTGAAGCCTGATCAACTTGCCGTTCCAAGAAGTGATTTGTAGGAAATTGCGATGATAGTTCCACTCCCCAGGCATATCTTTAGTATTCATCTGGGCCATACTGATGATTTAGTAAATGCACACTATTTTATGATCAAGTTATGTTTTAGTTCATAAAAAAGTGCACACCCATCAGAAAGTGAGCATTTTCCTTCAAATATTCCAAACTCATTGACTTGGAGCATCAATCTGTCTGGAGGGTATCCATAGCCACTAACAGGAATGTCTAAATACAATCACAGGTGTTCTAGATGTTCATTTTGAAGATCAGCACTGTTATGCTGCTTAGCAGGATGCCACAGGCACAGATGGTGGACACTCACCGGCTCCCTGTGGCTGATGCACTTGCATTCTTAATCTTCTGTCGACCGCTCGGTGTTCAAATTCGAGAAGGGTTCAAGATAGGCAGCAGAGGTAGTTTTAATGATGGTGCGCACTATTTTGCAAACCATGCGCACTATTTTGTGAAATTTGAGTTTTAAATAGTGTGCACAGTATTTTGAAAATATCTTTTGAACTTTAACTAACTCAGCAAATAAATTCTCTCACAAAAGATTGGCATTCATTTTACTAGTGCTCAGCACAGAAAGCAAGCGATTTTATCAAGAAATGAACAAATATATACAAGCATAGTTTCCTTGAAGTGGGCACTATTTAGAAGCTTTTACTATATTTTGTGAAAATCTTACCCGAGATTGCAGTGAACGACATTATGAATAATTCGTTATTAGCAACGCGATATCAGAACCATTCTTAGTGCGTATCAAACATCACTAAAAAACTGTCTATCGAACATACATACCCTCCAATGACGAAATATTAGACATCGAAACTTGTTTTATTTTGATCCATTGGCAAGGCGTCCGCCATATTGCCTACCTTGCACGGAAATTTATGCTGAACAATTTGTGACGCATGGGATGACCGGCGAGTTTCTCTGTGCACTGTCATTGTCATTCTCCATCTTCAACGCCACAACACTAAACAAGATGCCAACTTTGTGCTGCTCCTGCGGGTTGTGCCAACAACTCAACACGCCACAAAGAGAAGAATTTAAGCTGGCATAAATTCCCGAAAGACCAATCCAGGCAGAATTTATGGCTGACGAAAATGAAACGAGAACCTCATTTCCCCAAAGAACTTGTGCTTTGCAGCGAGCATTTCGAGTCACACATGTTCCAGAGAAATATGATTGTAAGCCTGTTATTTCGTTGCCCTTGTCACGATTACATCACTTGATAATGATTCGCTCCTATCTATCGTTCTATTTTTTGCTTCTGGGATGTTTGCTGCATTGTTATGACTTCCAGGGGGTAACTAATGTATATACAAGATGATGCAATTCTACATTCAATAGCACCCATCAAGCACCGTTAACGATGAAACCTCAAGATCTCATATGTCTGCCCTGTACTGTGTACGCTTTTGATGTTGGTAATTTTCTTGTTGTGTTGGGTAATTCACTTGTATTGAGGTTATAACTTGCTACAGATTAGAAAAGATGCAAAAAATTGCGTTTCCGATGCCAGGATGGGCGAAATTTCAGTAGCAGTGCCAAAGTTTCCTTGGTTATGTACAACAAATTGTTTTATAGGCAACCCATTTATTGCAAATTGAGTTCTAGAGCCTTCAAAAGTGCTGGTAATTGACCCAAAATAAATAAATAGATAATTAAAGAAACTTTTTGCCGAGTTCCTCTTAGTAACGAAGTCTTCTCGCTGAGTTGGGCTTTATGAATTCTTCAAAAAAAAAAAATAAATAAATAGCAACAGTAATGTATGTTACACGAGACCAAAGGAATATTAGATGAAAATCAAAATCACGAAACCCCTTTATAGCACGTAGCGTCGGCGTCAGCTCGAAATGACTTGTTCTGATATAGATAAATACACTCGTCTTTTATATAAACGAGGAATTTATATAAATCATGAAATTTGATCTGAGGCTTGTTGCTGTTAATTTCTTTTCCAACTTTGAGCTTCAATTGTTCCTAATTTGTTCCTATTTCGCAAGACGATACTGGCTTAAAGTGTGATCATCCCTATCATAGAATCATAGAATCTCTGTCTTCTTAAGTTGTTCTTACGCCCCTTTTTTAATAAGAAAACAGTTTTTAGGCTAAATTTTCTTAGCAAATGACTCAAATGGGGCTGAAATTTCCTGAAATATTTCACTTTTTCAGGGTCAAATTTTCTTCCTTTTTTTCTTGTACTTCACGAGGAACAACATTGTTTAGGCTCGTAGCTTTCATGTTATTCCTTTGCAGGATTTTTTTTTGTCTGTTGCTTGTTGTTTTGTTCTCTCAGAGATGTATGGCTGATAGTTTGTTTTATACTTCTTTTGAAGGATTTTTTCTTGGCCTGTAAGTGAACTTGTTGTTTTGAGGCTGATAGTATATGTCACGCCAATGTATTGCCTAATGCTCTTCGTTAAAGCTCAGCTTTCGTTTGTTCTTAGATTGTTCTTGATGTTTACAAACTTTGAGGCCAGTGCTCTTATAAATAATTGTTCTTGTAAAAAAGTTGTATTGTATTTTCAGTGGCCAACATTTTCTATAGAACCATTTTCAAGAAACATTCGGAACTAAACCAAGAATAAATTGACAAAGCTACTTCTAGGTCAGCTGCCTTGGTTTCTTACGTATTTAGAAATATGGATACACACTCTTGTTTTGCACATAGTTAAAAGAAAAAAGATTTTCAAGTAACTATATATTTTTGTGCATGAGCTGGTGCTCGTTGTCCTCATTTTTCCTCCAATTTTCGTCAGCCTCAAGGGCTGCTGTAAGACAATATTGAACGTGTGGGCATCTCAGCCAAGACTAGTTCTCTTCTTAAAGGGACGATCTATCAAAGCAAAAAGTTTATTGGTATTTGACGTTATCCTGATAAAGTCTTACCTTCATTACGAAATTTAGTCATCTTGGGGTAGAGGGGGTCGTGTCCCCCAACATTTTCCTATCACTAAGATTTTAACAATAAAACTCAAACATGTATGCTGTTGATGCTGCTAATCGGGTTTAGAAACACGTCACAGATTCAGTGAAAAATACGATAGTCTGTGGGTTGTCTTCTGAATAGGCAAAATTTGCCAAATTTTTTTGCCGCAAGAATAAATCGGGACCTGGTAGCCTCCAATATTGGAACGGAAATAACGTCCCTGTCTTGACATATAAAATAGTGTTGCTGTTCTAATCTTCTTTAATTAAGTTCAACTTCCGTTTATTCAACGTCCTTGGTTTATTCTTTTATTGTTCTACATGTTTTAGCAAAATTGAGGCTCGCGATGGTATAAAATTATTCTTATGAAAAGAGAGATGTCACATTGCATGAAGTCTGATGAAATTTGCTTAAGTAGTTCTTAGAATGCGACTCTTTTAGAAGCTGTAAGAGCGTGGATAGCTAATTAATTAAAAAAGTGTGCGTGTTACTGCTTGCACCGCTTCAGTGCCACAGTGCAAACAGTTATTATTCATTCGCTGTTGCACGCGTCTTCGTATTTTGCTCTCACTTAAACCCCCTGATCATAAACTGACGACCTCTGAAAACAACCACCTAATCAATAATGAGGCAAATTGTAACCTCCTCTTATCTCTGAATCACGGGGGTAATGTTTTTGTATTTGCAAATCTTTACACAGCTTCCGGCATGTGTCTTAGAATGTATGATTCAGAAAAACACCCCCGTCTGCCTGCGAATGAATGCTACTCAAATTTTAATTACTTTGTTGTGAATTCGAGTCATACCTCCGATTGTTTGCAAGTTGTGGAGTGGTGTGCTGGCATAGAACGTTCTCTGGCGATTGCAACCCGAACAAAGTTCGACTTTTTCCATGGAACTGAACGTTTCATTTTTGCTGCATATAGTGGCCTGTGCTGTACAGTTACCTTCCCTGGCAGCGAAGGTGGTCAACGCATACGTCACATCATCTTCGTTCCCAGACTTCACTGAATTGCACTTCTAAACTGTGTTAGCCGTCCGTAAGTAAGATACTTTTCCTCAATTTTTTACCATTTCCGTCGATGTCTGCACGGATGTTGTTTCGTATTAAGTGTAGTGAACACTTTTTCTCTCCATTGTAAAAGTACAGAAAAGTGGTGGAGTTTTGCTTTAACAGTGAAAACGTAAACCGTGGTAGCGAGCTTGACTATGGTCACAGAACGGTTCGGCAAGTTCGCAGAGACCCTCAGATGCCTGGTTTGGGGTTCCAGGACATAGAGCGTCCCCCTTACCGCAAGGATGTTCACATTGTGCGGGCAGACAACTAAAACCTTGTAGCACCAGTGCAATTCATCGGACGGGGGTAGGAATATTCCTGGAGAAGCCTGGTTCTTACTGGAACCATGGGTCACGACACTCCTAGGTGTCCCAGTTCAATTTAATCCCCTCCCTATGCCATCCCGACTATAGTCGGAATCGGCACAAGAAGGGTTAAAATGGTGTTTTTCATGGTTTTTTCCAAATATGTCAAAAACTCCTCATCTGATTCTTGCCATTTTTAGTGCTAATGTTCAGGGTTTTTTTCTAAATATGTCGAAAACTGTTCATAAGATTCTTGTCATTTGCTGTTTTTCACGTGCTGTGAATATTTGGAGTAACTCTGCACATGTTAGGAACCATGTTAGGAACCATGTCTCCGGAAAATCTCGTTGGCGTGCAGGTGGCAATTTGTGTCAGAAATTGGCTATTATGTATATCTCGGGATTATGTTGTTCAGCATGCGGGGATCAATTTTTTTAGTCAATATTGGCTATTTTCAGGGTTCATTAACCCTTCATTGGTTATTTGTTACTTGTGGTGTGAATTTCATAGCTAATGTCTTATTTTTTCTTTGATCCTACAAAAAGATGCTCAATTAAGGTTGCAGGAGTCCACTAATTATGTAACTTGTTTTACAATGAACTGATCTTATCTAGTAATTTTCCAAACAGTTTGGGACATTTTTATTTGGTTCAGCTGTTAGTGCTCAGTTGCGGAACTGTTAATCTATAGTGCGCTCTGACTGTTTGCTGGATGATGAACTCTGATGCGTTACACACTTTGCATTTCGCTATGATATTTTGTTACTGCTTTTAGTTATCAGGTTATGTTCCAATAGCGCTGCGTATGAGAATTCTGTAAAATGCACCAAGTATTCATGCTCTGGAAACATCATGAAATTTGCTGGAATTGTTATTTAATTATTCTGGATTTTTTGTTCAATTTGGGTGGTCACCCTGGAAAGATTTTTCTCTTGCTTAGTAAAATTTCTAGCTATTCATTGGACCCCGTCTCCTCTAGTCTTTAGTGGAAAGACCCGCCCCCAAAGAATACAATCAGTGGAAGAATGACAATCACGCTGTTTGCACTTTCGTGTAACAAGCCACATAGATTGTAGACAGTTAAGAAAGTTAAGTAGGTAGCTGTAGCGCAGGTACATACGTAGCCAGCATAAAATTCAGAAGAAGACACTTATACAAGGTTTAAAATCATATGAAAAAGGCTATATATCCCTCTAGATTTCTGCCATCATTCTTGTGAAGAAATGTTCAGAGTTATCTGTTAGACTCAATGAGAATTTTATCCTCAAATCTAGAAAATTAGTGGATTTCTGTGATTCAGCTAAGCAGGAGGAAAATCCTTTGTCAATGTTCCCTTTTTGTCTGACATTTTTGCGATTGTATCTTACCTGAAGTTAAGCAACTCTGATAATATTACTGTTGTTTTCCTTCTGATCGGCAGTGCCCAAGGTTTTGTTGCACCTCATTCAAGATGGCTGCGGAGTATGGTTGTGTTACTTTCCGAAGCAGAGAATAGCTTGCAGCTGCAGTAGCTAGCTAGGTACCAAGCAGGGCTGTATCCAGGCCTTTTATACGACCGGTATACCAGCCTTCCCGCCCAAACACAATTAACCAACTACACCCAAACTCTTGCGTGATTTTTTTCACAACTAAAGCGGACGTGACTCTAGTGCAAAGTAGTGCACTAAACTAATAGCACGGTTGTATTTCAGCTTGTCATATCGTATTGTAATTGTCTGTGCTGGTTGAGAACAAAGGTGTAAAGGATAAGTAGTTCAGTTGCCCACCCAGCACGTTTGCATCCGCAAACACGAGAGCTTATAGGTCATCAGCTACGCTGGCTCAGATTGCCACTGATGAAAAAAGAAAACCGGTCTCCCCCAAATAAGAGCTTTGTAGAGTATGACATTTTGCATTCACATTGCTTGAAAAAGCAACTTGCAGAGCATATCTGCAGCTAACCTGGAGCCAGATCTCCCCATCCCTCTGAGCTTGGTGCTCTTCACCATAAATTGGATGGGAGATCTGGTGACTGTCCTTGCAATATCCATTAAAGCTTTGTTGCTATAGGCCTCACTTTCAATTATTTGAGACTTCCCGAAGTAAAGGGATCTTTTGTTGCTGCCCTCATCATGAATTGTTTGTAAACAACTTCAATACATTTCACTATCCAAACATTTTAGATGGCTGTGCATCAAACAAATGCGCAGCAGTCATTGGATGTTCATTTGAGAGGAAGAGCATTTGATTTCAGGTTAGGCCCATGTAAAACTAATCTTTTGTTTTGCATAGGCGCCCGCACGTCAAAAAGGTAGCCACATTGTGCTAGTTGTCGTTTTTTGACAACATTTCTGCACAAAGTCATTTTTCCAGGGTTTTATCCAGCCATTAAATCATGTCCTGTATACAAAAAAGTCCAATGGTCGGAAATCATTTGGAACTTGAAAAAAGTTAAAATTAAGCTTCAGAGACTCTTGTAGTAACCCTAAATACTTCATAATATAGGAAAACTGCATCCAAATCGGTTCCTCTCACACAAAACGGTAAGATTGTAAAGTTGAGACTTAGGGCAGCCATCTTCCTCACCGAAGGTGCCTTGGCTCCGACCACTGTAACGTTCTTCATCTACAACGGGAACCACTGTAAATCCGATTATAAATAGGACTTGTGATATTCCATGATTCTGCTCAGGATTTTGTTAGTGTCGGGCGAACTACAGTATGTGATGCTGCCATCCTCCTCTAAACTTGGGCTTTGGGGACTATGGGTTTGGGGTGAGGCTGTAAAACATTCAAAACTTCAACTTCATTTTAGCTGCCCAGCATCATCTCAAACAAGTTATGCTTCTGAAAAATCAGGAGAATTGAGTGCATATTATGTTCACTTTGATAAGAACTTGAGATCCCCTGTCTATGTGTTGGAATGATTAAAAAGCACTGAAGAGCTTCATGAGTGGTGGGCAGTCCATGATGGGTGCTGTGCCGCCGACCTGGGCCAGAACCCTTAAGGTGTTTCCACACAGGGGAGTTTTCCACGCAATTATTTCCGCTCGAACCAATATTTCATTCAAACTCAGATTCCACCCGAAAGTTGAATTGACTTCAATTCCACTGAAAATTGATCACTTGCTGGTACTGCGCATGCTCAGTCATTTTTCCACGCGGAAAGAAATCGTCTGAAAATTCTGCTCTGTGGAAACTCGCCTTTATATGGATCACAGTGACTAGTCTGGGAGCCTCAGGGGAGATTCGTCTTTTGCCTTGTGTATCTGATAGCCACTCTGCGAACCAGGGGTAGTTTCTTATTTGGGGGAAGGGTTAAGTGCGATGTGTCTAATCATGGCCAGTTTTAAAGTTTCCTAAGATCTGTTCTGATATGTTTTTGCAATTGTTGGTGTAAAAGATCACCTTGTAGAGTTAAAAGGGGAACAACCAGTAGTCAAAAATCATAGATGATAGAGCAGAACAAAGGGTGAGATTTCGCATCAGCATCACAACAAAAGCTTGCTTAGCTCTAGAGATATTCACTGCCAAATTCTAGCTGCTACCATCGTGATTTTTCCAACCTTTCATGATCTCATTGGAGTCTGCTGCTAAGCATTTCTATTTCCTTAGTAACGCAAATGCTTATGTAGTTTTCTTTCATGGATCTCAAAAATATTGCTTAAATTTATAATGAAATGAAAGAGACAATAATTCACTGTTGAGTACTTTGGAGACAAAGTGTAGATAATTTGAGTGTGACACCAGTGACATGATGCATAATTAGTGGCAAGATAGCAGCTACTGTTCAGCACTGAACTTGGGGACTATATATCTTGAAAACTACCCCCACCCAGTTTTTCTTAAATTCTGTCTATACGGCAAATCCATTGGAAGTAAATTCATTGTCTGGCGAAAACGCATGGTTTTGTCTGCTGTGTAAGTGCCTTCGCCAGAGCACCAAGGACACCCTACTCGTTAAAGCTGGAAAGGTTCTGATTTTGCTAGTTAAATGTTATAAGGTGCTTGACAGGATCACGGTGAAGGATGTCCGACCTGGTTCTTGTCTTCAAGGCGGTACACAGTCGTTGCGTCTACCTGTAACTACAGACCAGGGCGTGTCCTTCTAACGTAAGTACAATCCTGCCGCCACAATAAACCACTCAGGGTCTTTGCAGGCCGGCGGCCACTACTGGGCCTATGTCAATTGCCCGATCGCCCAGCGTTGGTTGATGTGCAATGACGCTGCCGTCACCACGGCGAACTCGACAGACCTTTGTAATGCGACATCATGCGTCCTCTTTTATGTGTGCTCTGATTGAATGTGAAGTTGTGCCTGCTCCACATCAGATTGTATTTGTGTTGTGCGATAGTTGCTTCAGTATTAAATTGAATTTTATAGTTTGTAAATATAGAATTGTTTTTACTTTGAATTATTTTGTTATTTGTTTGTTTTTTTTTTGTTTTGTTTTGGTCATTGTTTTGCCCTGCTTATGTTGTTGGTTTTAAATGGCCATAGGTTTTGTACTTGCTTTTTTTTTGTCGTTGTTTTTGTTTGTTTTCTTTTTTTGTTTGTCTATTTTTCTGTTTTGCGCGTGTATGTGTGGGTGGGTGTGCGAGTCTGCGTGTAGATGCTGTTCCTGACTTCAATGCTAACTGATAATCTGGGTAGGGCTGAGTGTCGGGCGCTCATAAAACAAGTTTCAAGCCATTGCCGGAGTCACAAGTGCCGTCGCCCAGATGGTCATTTTGCTTTCAAGCATGGAATCAACCGTGCATCATTTCGTTATTTTTGTATTTGCTATGCATCTTCTCTATGGAGAACCTTGGCGGCACGTTCTCCACAATTTTCCAAGAACTTTTTTTGTTTCTAGTGGGTTGGTTTTGTTCTGTCCACGCTATCAGCAGATTTCGTCACCCTGCAAAAGGGGGATAGTCTCAGACGCTCCGGAGTAGATACTCCACTCTACGGTTATCTTCAACGTCAAGTTATGTCGTTCACAATCCTTGTGGTGTTATGTGTTCATCATCATTGTGTCTTTTCCTAAAATTTATCGAGAAACATTTTGGTGCAAAAAACAAATTCCGAAGTAAGTCACGTGACACGTGACGTCATAGTTTATGAAAATGATTGGATTTGTACTGATTGTGAAATTTGTAAATTTGATGACGTCAGCAAAATTTGACAAAGCAATTATACCTTTTTCTACAACAAGTTTCTATGCACAAGGTATCTGTATCAGTACTTGCGTCCTGCAGGTCAAGAAAAATCTTTAAAAAGACGGAAATTGATTTAGACCAGGATTACCAATATTCACCAAAGATGATGACCTCATCTTCACTAAAACTGATGATGTCCGCATAATAATTATGTCACTGGCATAATTTTTGTGTCAACATGAAGTTTAAGTGATGTTCCATATACCTGGGAAGTTTCAACCTTGTAGCATAAGTATTGACGATTTCAGAGAGGGGGCCACTTTGACCCTCCCCCAACCATAGCTAGCTCCAAAAAGCCCAACCCTTGTAGGGTTAGTAGGAGGTATTTTGAGACCCTTGAATTACTTGGAGAAGAATAGGGTACAGCATAGACATGACAGGTTTGCCGGGAAATAGTTTTGTATATGTTTTTGTAAAAGAGCATAAAAATGGTTATATTTCTTTTGGTCAGCACAGAGATCAGTTGAGTGGATAGGAGTCCACTAATTGTGTGGCATGTTTTATCACATATCAATTATTATGTCACTGTTAGGCCTGAATGTCTAAAGTGAATTTTACACTTTGTTCTGCAAGATCTGGATTGTGCGACGAATAATATCTAACTTAATACCCTTTCGCTATTCACAGATTAAGCATCTTTGGAGGTACGGCTTTTAGTTAGTTACATGGCGTATGCTTTTCTGTAATAACTGAGATCAGTTGGAGCAGGCAACCAATCAAAATGCCTTTGGAACAAGACGTTTTACATATTGGTCGGCAATTGGAGAAGCTGGTGTCAGAAGGCAATGCAGAGAAAGAAACTGCGCAAGATTTGCTTCAGAGGTTAAAAGAAATGCCTATTACGCTTGACATTTTGCAGAAAACGCGCATAGGTATGAGTGT
>JAOBRC010505453.1:0-11533 GCA_027575255.1 Scolionema suvaense | reverse complement strand
AAAGTGGTTAGACAACCCCTTGTAACTCAACAATGTACATAGTATTGCACGACAGGTAATTTCCAGTCCAACTTTTATCAACAACTGCATACATACCATCAAGACAAGTGCAAGAGTGATTACGACACCACTGATTCCTGCCACTACAATTGAAAATAAAATTGCAATAATAAATTATTAGATACTTGATTCCAAAGCTACAACAATAAGAGCTTATTAACAGTTTTAAGCAACGAGGCAGATGAACTTTGCAGCTTTATCAATACCCAGACTGAAGAAAGAAAATCAACACATGAGTATCATGGAACTATTAGAACATAAATAGGTATATTCAACATTGGGGAGGAGGGTAAAAGTTACCCCCCAAGAGAACTTTTCACAGCAATGAAAATTTGAGGCAAGCCAAAGGCCTGTCATTGATTACCTGTCAAACGAATTTACATGAGCGCCTTTTGGTCAAGTTTCTTTGACAAAGCCGTCGTCATCGAGCTCTTGTCACTGGAAATTGGAAGAAATCCTGAACTTTCCTATGGCATATTACAATGGGAAAAATATATGCACAGAAAAGGTCTGTCAGTACGGTATTACTTACAGCAAAACTATACCAATCATCTAAGTTTTCTGAAAAGAGTATTGACTGGTTAGTGCTGTGTACTCCTCCTGTGTGATGCTGAGTGTTGGCGCCTTGGAACATTGTTGAAAGCTACGTCCAGGTCGCAAGTCCTGGTGCACAGGAGGTTTTGTTCCCGGCACTAATCTCCAATTTTTTTTTCTGAATCATTTTCATGGTTCGTGCGTTTTATTGCTGCAGGCAGCCATTATTGATTTCGGTAGTCTTCTATTCTCGTGTTATCTAGTCTTTATGCGCAAATCAAGTGGGTATTTCAGCCATTCCATCAGAGGAGCTTCCTCCTGTCAATAGGGAAGAAGTCAGTGTCACACTGATCTTCTTTGGAGTGTGGTACTCCCAGTTTCACCACATACTTCTCGTTATGTTAATCATTACACTCAGGTGTTTTGTTACCTCTTCAGCATTCAGTGGTCATTCAAATCTATGGGATTCGTGGTTTCGATTTTACAAGAAACAGAAACTGGGTGAGATTTTTGTCAATTTTTGATGACTTTGCAGGAAATATGCTGACGTCGGCGCAAATAAAGCTGGCAAGGCAGGTCATACAAATGACTTTTAAAAACTACTCACTAACAACTATACACATGCCAAGATACAGGTCTATAGCTATTGTGGTTTGGGTTTCAGGGGAGGGGGGGTAGTTTTTATCCCCCGTATGTGTTTAACATACATGGAGAAGCCTAGTATGCAGAATAGGTTTAAGCAGGTGACAAACAATGAACTGACCAACCAAGAAGAACAAACAACGCAATACCAATATAAAAACCAATACACCAAATTACAACCACAATCATTAACTGTTTTTACTTTCATAACGGGGATTGATCTAGTACAATGCAAAACAATCAGATCATTATAATATATGGTCTAGGTCGTACTACAATATGAATAAAAAGTCATGCATGTATTCCAGTCTGAATAAATCTCTGCTCTGTGAATTGAATCTGATTAGTAGCAAAAATGATTTTGGGCTATTGGGGCATCAAGATTGTTCGATTGGGTCACAGTCCCTCGTGATCAAAACGTTCAAAAGAAGATCACAGCCATGTGCGCAGCTGGGTGGCAGAGTCCCAACAACAGACGTCCCTGTAATGTTTGCAGATGTTAAACCTTGCGGGTGAAATAGATACTTGGCAAACAAGGCATATCGTATACATAATCTGTCATCTCTTGACACCACAACACAGTAATTTCTATGCAATAAGCAAAAGCAACTGAAAGTAAAACAATCTTTACCATGGGAACCTTTCTGTGAGACAGATTGATGAAAGTTTTGGGCAAATTGCTTTGAATTTGGAGAGTCGGCAATATTGGTTGCTTCTCCATGGACCATGGTCTGATCCAGTCAAACAGGTTTTAAGTGAACTTAGAATGTCAACACCTTTGAAGGAAGTCAGAAATACTTTTTTGATCATCATTCTACGGATTTGTCGGCCACAATGGAAGAACTTAACAATAGTTGCCCTTTATCTTAACTTGTAAACAATCTGAGATAATCCGGGTAACTCTAAGTTCCATGATAAGCGGGGAGTCAAAGTAATTTCCAAAAATAATAAACGGTGGGTCGAAATAAGCGGGGTAGGGTTGGGTGTAAAATTTCATATCAGTGAAAGGGTTGTTCAAAGTTCTCGTTAGGCCACGGAAAGTTTTGGTATGCTTAGGTGTGCGCATCAATTTTTTGAAGCGCATTTGTTTTATTTTTGCAGCTGGCAGCAATAGTCAGCAATTTATATTCATAGCTTTCCTAAACTGTGTAATAAGCTAGCAACTTCCGTTGCCGTCACGTGTCCTGTTTCTCTCGCTGTGTTGACACATCATTGAACTCTCAGGTTTGTGTACTAAATCCTGATGACTAGACAGTGACCATAAAAAGAGACATAAAGCGACACTCCAGAGACCTAAAATTGGATTTTTATGCACTCTGTTACACGGTAAACATAAAAAATAAATTGCCGCATGCACCTTATATTTAAAGACAAATAAATTGCCGTTCACATTACCAAATAAGCCATTTTATGCATATCGAAACTTCAACTTTCTGTGGCCTTACTTGCAAACCTGCGGATGTTCGAATTTGAGTGTACTTTATTATTTAGAAAACTCTGGTTTGGAATATGGACTATATGGATTGGGGGTCTCAAAATTTGGAGTATTCTAGGTTGCTATTCAGGCCTATCTTAGCCATATGTACCTTTCAACTGCCAGTTCACCTTTTTCAAAATTGGCGTTCTTTTACAAACTAAGAACAAGATGTTTGAGCAAACATTACAGACTATACGGAATAATCACCAGCAACTCCGCATCAGCAAAAAGGGTATCACAATTTATCATACTAGAAGTCATAAAAAGACTAAAATATGACTTGTGTTCTCTCGCCAAATCAAGCTAGATTTTAGCATGTAGCACAGCGCTTACATTATCGACCTACACGTGTGCTTGCCAATACAAACCCAGTAATATTTTGTATGCATAAGTTAAATCACAAGGTGACAAATACATCAATTGGAGAAACAACATACCTGTCTGGAGAAGCTCTGTAATAGGTTCCTAACAAAGAAAAGCAAACAGCTCTCTCAAGAAAGGTGCCTATCACAAGCAGTTTTGTGAATAAACCTGAACTCTGCGCTCCAAACAAGATAATGGGCCGAATTCCAAGCATCAGTAGCACAGTGGTTAGCGCGAATCAGCTAGACACTGTAGGTCACAGGTTCGAGTCTCGCCCAGTACGATGTTTGACATCATAACAGGTCAGTGTGGCAATTGGCCAGAGGTAAGCACTACTAATTACATATTAGAGCACAATTGCGATCAACAACAAGAGGACAACCCAAGTGACGTATAACCAGCACCTATTTAACAGACAAGTATTTTCAAAGACCCATTGCACTCATCAGCTCTTTGAATTTGAAGGCAGGTTAGGCAGAGTCTAGTCTTTTGTAATCACACGGTCCTCGAATTTCGCCTCGGCAGTCGGCAATAGCCGAGGCATTTGCCGAAGCATATTGCTAAATCCTGCTTTCGCCTCAACAAAAAAATGCTGAGGGAAAATCATAGCCAAAAAATAAATGAATATTGCATGAATAAAAATCAATCACTTTATTTGACTAATTAACTTCTGATAGACTGTTTGTATTACTTGGTTTTGCATCTTCTGGTAAATATATTATTGGATATGACTTGACTTGGTGTTAAGTCAATCGGCCTGCACCCTACCATTGATGCTCCATTGAATCGCGGCTACAGCCTCTGCTTTGATTTAGTAGGTTCTAAGAATCTGATGGGTCCATACAACCAGACTTCCACGAACACGGTAGCACTGTCCTTCGCAAGGGCAAGCACTCTTAAAAAAGTTTGTATACGAGCATAAAGCTGGATTTCCACTTGAGCGAAAGTCACAGCGATTTGGGCGGTGAAGCGAATTTTTTCGCTTTGGCGCTTGCACAGTAATCGAAAAGTACGCTGCACACGTTCGTCGCGGCGAAAAAAATAGTTGCAGCCCATTCAACTTTTTTGAAGTGAAATTTTTCGCTGCGGCGAAAATTTCGTTTCACCATGACATTCGCTCAAGTGGAAATTTGGCATCAATCATCAGGACTCGCATCACTGCTGTTTTGCAATAGATCAGTTGGCAAAAGACTAGAGGCTCAAAAAATATTTGAAGGCCTCAAATGCACATGTTTGTGTAGGTATACCTCCCTAAAGTAGTTAACGCTGGATGATCCGTCCCTGGAACAAAAATAACACGCTGAAATCACAAACGTTAACGAGCACACTGAAATCACAAACATTAACGATTTCTAGTGGTCTTCCGCCATTTTGAATTTTTAACCCTAAAAACCTTCCTTGCATCTTGGATGCTTGTGTCAAGATGGCTGCAGCGCTACCAAACGAAGAACGTTGTAGCCATCTTTTGCGTAGCTACAGCTAGATAGCTGTCTATAGCTATGGGTGTAAAAGAATGATCAGAAGCGCAGGGAATTTGTGGAAACCGCTAATTTCGAAGAGCTAGTGCATGAATGAAAGCAAAGAAAGACAAATACAGAATGGATCTTATACTTCATGTACTCTAAATTATGTTCAAAGATGCCGAGGACATGTTCGGCAAAATGCCGCGGTCATTGCCGAGGCAGATTGCATTGCTCCCTATGCCCTCGGCATTTTCCACCGCCAAGGTGTTGCTGAGGCAGATTAGTATGTATGATTACTGATAGCATCGGCAAATTCATTGCCGAGGCGAATTCTAGTGAAAAAATTAAAGCACTGTCACATGCTGCATGCTTGCACTGCTAATCATAAGCCATACGCCATATCATCAGCCAGGGGTCGAAACAGCAGCCGGACATCGGAAATGTCACTTCAAAATATTCAAGAATTAAATCAATGCACCATCAAGACATATGCCGAGCGACATCCTGATTTCAACATTACGTCTTTTAATATAAACGCCAACAGTTGATGTTTTGAATGGTTACTGTTTCATTGAGAATCAATATCATGTAAAACTATCATGTTCTAAATATATTTCTGGCACCTCACGCTCCTATTTCGCTGATGTACAGCAGTTGATAATCAAGAAGCATACCTGATGTTTTTTTGCATATCTAAGTCAATTTAAACGTATTATTCCAAAAATATATTCAAAACTTAGTTTAAGCTAGGACCTAACAGGAGGCTTAGAACAACCAGATTCAGTCGATAGCTATTCTAGTCACTCTCTTACCATGAGGCCATGTATGATATCCAAGAAAACGTCCGACACTGACAATTACGAGCTGCCTCGCTGGCCAGGCACATAGCAGGTAACTATCTCATAAAGCAGGCACACATGCTGACTATGTGAGTTTGTTTTGGTTTGATGAATACAATCTGTCTTTAAGGGCTTGTGGTGAATTTAACTGTTCTATGAAAGTTTGGACAGATACAAGTTCAGATATGGTGGAAATCAGAAGTCTATATTAAACACATTTTATACAATCAGACCGTCTACTTTTCGCTCATTGTCCCTTTTGGATTCACGCAAATCTATTTAAAAATAAACTTGTGACAGGTAAAGCATCAGTTCAAGACACTGGTTTGTAGTTTCCTGCGACCTGAAGACTGGATTTACTCTTCTTGAATAACTCAATTTAACCTGCACCAAACTACACAAAATCTAAAATTCAGGCAGAAAATATTTTGCATGAATTATACTTTTATAAAAGACCTTCATATTTTGGCTTAAAGTTCATAATTTTTGAGTAGAATTTGGGTGTGTGCTTATTAAGCTTTGTAGAACAAAACACTTGTGATCGTTGTGACGCCAACCTCAATTTTTTGCACAAACTATTTGTAATACCTAGTGAACTCAAGTCTAAAAGTGCACCAAACTTTGTGATTCAGAAAACAAGTCAAATGAAATACCTTTGTCAAGTCAAAATACCCAGAAATAAAAATGCTGTAACGTTTGAGGTATATATCTCCCCCTCAGCAAATGTTCTGAGAAACGTTCAAACTATTCTGTGAGGGTATTTTATATACAGTTCAATCTTTTCTTGAGTGGTGTCTACAAAGAAGTGCCACAAGAAGAAAAGTTCATCACTGTGGCATTTAGATAGTTTGAGACTAACGTAGACTATTGCTTGTTCTCTTTCCTCCCCTACTCTCCACATAGCTACATCAAAATGACTCAGTTAGCAACCTTGTTCTGAGAGCAGGCTCTAGTACACTCATGCAGCAGGTCCACTGCATTATCTGAATTCTCAATCGCATACTGCAAATGAGTTACAAATTGTTCAAACTCATATTCATTCATATTTTGACTTGCCTCCAAAGAATACAACCATGCTTTTCATCGCTAACAGCACAGTGGCTAAAGTGTGGGACTCCAAAGCAATGCGTGCCTTTGGGTTCAGGGCTACGAAAATGGGAAAACCCCCCTAAAAAGCGGTGCTGGTTAATAACCAAAAACGCATGATTGCACTACCTGGAATTTGGGGTCATAAATCATAACAGGACAAATGTCTTCTCACAAAGGTATTATTCTTTACCTGTTTTGGTTTCTGAGGAAATTTGTATGATTGGCTTAAAGGGGAACTAAGGTCAAAAATGAAATTTTAGTAGATGGCAGAGCTCAGTCTAATATGACATACAGTTTTTATTTCATGATAAAAGCTGCTATAGTTCTGGAGATATCGAGTTCTAAAGTTGAGTAGCTAGCACCCTGACACTAATTATGCATGATGTCATATGGGTACAACTCAAATTATCCAAACTTCATAATGAAAATACTCAAGATTAAATTGCAGCGAAGGAGTCACCCTTCCATTTTTTAACAAAAGTTGATGATATGTAGCAGGTCTACTTGAAAAAATGAACTTAGCAATTGAGTAACTTAGGAAATAGTGATGCTTAGCAACGTACCTGTAGGACATCGTCAAAAATCAAGATGGTAGCTGCTGGACTTTAGGACAGGATATCTTGAAAACTACATAAGCTTTGATCATGAAATAAAAACTGGAAGTCATATTTTACTGTGCTCTATCATCTATCAAAATTTCATTTTTGACCTTAGTTCCCCTTTAAAGGATTTGGCTCAATAAATCTGAATCAATACCACATGAAGTTTCTCCCAGTTCACGCAGAACAGGCGGCTCAGTGCATGAAAAGATTACTTCACAAGAAAATCAGAACAAAATTAACAGATTATGAAACATCTGTGAGATATGTAGAAATCTACAGGCTGAGAATGGTTCATTACTGCCTCCCTACCTACATAAAAAGCTGTAAAGGAAACTTGGTGGGTTAGTACACCATGCAGAAATATGCATCAATTGCCTTGGAAGCAATTGCCATGCATCTCATTTTTTGTGCAATAAGGGCGTTTTGGATGAGCAAGTCCTCAAATCAAAATGTTTCCAATGCAAGTCGCCTCTGATACTAAACTTTAAAAATTAATAGTTAGTTTTTAGAGAAAAAGCAAGTAAAAATTTAAAGCTCTGAATTCGCTATGGTTTCTCAATATTGTATTGAAACGGATATGGATGAAGCCATGTCTAAACTTAGCACTAACTAGACGATTTTTTTTTGGCAATGGAGACCAAATTCAATGAACAGTGCACAAGTCGAAAGTCTTTCACATGAGAACCTGTGCAGACACTGTAAACTATGTGTGACAGGTGAATTTACCCCACAGCCTTGGCAAGCAGGGTTCTGCCCAGAATTTAGTAAGTGCCGGGTGAGTTACATTATGTGGTGCAGCCAATCTTCTTGATTAAGCTTGGGGGCATTGGGTTTCGGGTGAAGCTGTAAAATTTCAACTTCATTTCAGGCTGAAAATAACTTAAAATTGAATCTGCCTAACATCATTTCAAACACAGTCATGCTTCTGAAGCAGTCAGGGGAATTGAGTGCAGATTATGTTCACTTTGATAAGAGCCTGAGATCCCCTGTACATATTTTGAAATGATAAAAAAACTCTGAAGAGCTTCATGTAGTGCTGGGCGGTTAATGATGAGTGCTGGGATGCTGGGCGGTGCCCACCGTGGGCAGAGCCCTGGGCAAGGTCACGAAATATGAAAGATGTGTGTCGTGCATTTCCAGACAATCACCAGCAAAACGTCAATGCATTAAATTTAAACAAGGTTCATTTCTAAAAAAACAATCCGACAAAATTTAGTCATGGAGGTTACTGATGAAAAAAAGCAAGTCACTTGCAGATCATTAAGCAGGCCAGGACTCCTCAGTCTGCGGTTGAACTCTTAATCATTTCACGAAGAACATAAGACACTTAACTAATGCCTGAGAAATTTGGTCTGCAGTAATGTACCATGGAAAACCTGTGTTGCATTGTAACCCTATATTAGAGTTGTAAAAGAATTACCCAAGTTTCTAAGGGAATTACTATTCCACGGAAGTCATTGTAAATACATATCAATGAGACAAACAATCCTCAGGAGAAATAGAATTGGAAATGCAGCATAGCACAATCTTAGATTGAAAACATTATCAGACAATCTTATAAAGGTTTGGTTCAGTGCTCCTCTGAAACAATGAGTTTGATTGATTAGCAGTGCTACACAACATATAGGGTACCTGAACAATATAATCTGATCCTGAAAACAAATGGGCCTGTACTACAGGCTTTGTCTTGAAAATATTAGATATGTATTAATGATTAATAATCCTCATCAAATCAATAGCTAGTAGAGAACAGCTAGTTCAGAAAAACATACTTTCAAATGCTTCAAGAAAATGACAATTGACAATTAGCTACAATTCAGGATTCATTAGCACCTCTTCCACCCACAATCCATTTCCCACAAACAAAAGATACCCCACAACTGATGAGGGAAAAGTTGAGTCTCAACTAGGCTCACCCCCCCCCCCCCACCCCCCCATCTCCCATGATTATCACATTCACAGAGGTACCCAGCATACACAATACAGAATAAGCCTCTAACAAAAACTATTCACACAACTTCCATCACACAGCATTGCTCCTTACACTAAGGGTCTACTGATTCCATGTACTTACAGAATTTGGCTCTCTAATGGGGTTGATTCTTGTGGTTTTCCCAGCAACATCATCTAATTGATTCAATCTCTCCGTAACACCAGAAAGATCCCAACTGGCAACTAAGTTCTCCATATTAAACGTATGAGCGCCAACATGCAATGCTGAAGAAATACAAAACACTCTACAGAAAATGGCACATGACATGGAATCTACTGTGTCAGAACAAAAGGGAATGAGTTCATCAAGATCATCTCTAGACTTGGGGAGACCTGTTGGCCAACAGCACAAAGCTTGAATCACCAGAACAGTAGGCAAATCACAATGAAAGTGCAAAACATCTGCTAGCAAGAAAGTTTTACTTGCAACATTGTTTATTAGGAAGGCACAAAGAGATATAGAAAAACAGAGAGAAAAGTCCGAAGAACAGCAACAATAGCAGTGTTTCATAAAAAGTTATTAACATTTCAAAGATCCCAGGCAATTTCTGACTCCCCCCAATAAGATTAAATTGATATTTGAGATTTTATTAATGTATAGTAAGCTAGTCATGAACTAAATCATTCCTACACAAAGTCAGAGCAAAATAATGCCGAGGTTTCGCAAGCTATATCTGCGAGGGCGACGTTACATAAGCACATTGGAAAGGTGTGTTTTCATTTGACTGCTCAAAGGAAACTGTGCCTTTCTTGCCTCTCTACAAGGTAGATTTTCAAAGAACCGTCCTAGAAATCTGCCACGGCGTTTCAATCACGTCAATGTCACCGATCTGTTTTGCAAAACCTCACTATTATCACTTTTTCATTTTTGGACATTAGTAATCTTAGATTCATCATTGTTCAATATTTCCCAATAAGAACATGAGCAATTTTTCTACTGTTTTCTTTTTGAGGCTCAGTCAAGTAACATGTCCATCAAAATGTTCAATTTCCCATCGTGAAGTGGGGAAAGTACCTAAACTAATCTTACATTCCACAAAACTTAAAAATCACATGAAACTATCACAATAACACAAGGCGGTGCTATCAGCATAGCTCCGCAAAAAAGGAATGTGCTACAAAGAAAAGACTGCCCAAGTACGTACTGAAAAAGGAAAAGTAAAGATCCGAAAATGCAAGACATGTCTGGCTGAATTTAATACATGACCAGTGCACATTTTGGATTGAGTTCAGAATGTCCTTTAGTTTTGGTGATCAGCCTAAGATATTCAAGGATTAAATCAATGCACCATTAAAACATCAGCGCCGGCTACACCCGGATTCCGGCATTACATCTTGTGATAAGAATACTGACAGTTGATATTTTTTTATGGTTTTTGTACTGAGAATAAATTACAGTATCTAAAATTAGTATGTTTGTAACATTTTTATGATACCCCCACTCTTGTATTTTGCCGATATTCAGTAGTTCATAATTGCAGGGGTAGAAGATGTTATTTATGTTAAACCAATTTAAATCTATATTCCAACAAATTATTTGCACCCTTTTTACTTACTTTTTTACTTACAAATTTTACTTACTTCAACCCCTGTTTAAGGAATGATTTAATAAGCAATTGAGGCCAAGCAGCAGAAGATACCTACTTTCTTGTTGTGACTTGAAGGATAGGCAATCATGAATCATACTCAGGAGTCCTATTGAGTACAGTACGGCAATATTTTAACCATGATTAAGGCCCTTGATGAGTTCATGAACATTCACAGCTCCAGCAGCAATGCATACATACCAATTAGTGATTTGGGCACAAATTCACAAGAGATGGAAGAAAACACCTGTGCACCAGGACTTGTAACCTGAGAAAGTAGCCTCAAACCATAATATTTGATGGTGTCAAACTCAGCGTTACATAGGTACAATATGCCTGACCTACAAGTCTAATATAAAATAATACTTAGCAACTGAAATGCAAATGAGCACTTACAATGGCGAAAGAGTCCTCAAAGGTCACTTAAGCCCATATATCTGAAGTATCAGATAAAAGCTTACACAAGTTGGCATTGTGACATTGAGTTTGAACTTCAATAATCAATTTCAATACCTGGCATCAATGTCAATGCCAACTTGTAATTGCACTTGCAGAAGTCCACTTTGACATGTTTTGATTGTTTGCATTTGTCGAAGCAGCAAATGTCGCAATCGAAAGAAAGTCCTTGCAATTTAATTACAGACATTGTGAAATTGACACAAAATGTTCAGATTTGTGTCACCTGTGCAAAGTGACACAGGGTTTTCCCTAGATCTGCTTACGTCCAAACATGGAATAGAACGTCGAATAAATTCACAATGTCAATGTCACAATGCCAGCTTGCCTAAGCTCTCTAATACCAAAGGTATACATTCTACGAACCTGTTGCTACACATATCATGTATGCAATGTACTTATGAAATGTGATGTTTTTATCCAAGAGACG
>JAOBRC010505342.1:0-11535 GCA_027575255.1 Scolionema suvaense | reverse complement strand
CGGCGCATTAACACAGCAGACCATTGAAAACAGCGGATTGTTGCAAACTTTTTGAGCCTTCTGACTGGAATTCCACGAAAGCTGCGGTAAAATTGCGATTCTAACATGTAATAGTAAAGCGCCATACTATTAGCACAATTAAATTTTCAAAACACCCTGCAGTATTACGAACACATGTTTCATGCGATTCCTATTGGTCTGCGATCAGATATGCCACATTACATATCTCTGTGCCCGTCTTTCGAACACATCGCAATAAAGCCATGACATTCAGTCCTTTGTCACAAATAGTTGATCATGTGCATAGAACAATGAAATACGTATCAGGTAGTGCCAGCCATCATCCTCAAACATCAAGCAATGCGGTGTTGAGAAAGATACTATATGTGTTGTCCTGCGCAAAGCTGTCTGTTCACTTGACGAAAATGAGAATTCACCGTGCACCCGATCTACTGAACCGCTAAAGAACATTTGGACTGCAAGCTGTACGATACGACAATATTCAGCTGCCATGATGACAACGTACATCCCATATACATAGAGGACAAGATATGTGTTAAGGTATGCGAGTGTTCTGAATGTATCATCTGTAAATTATTGTTTCGCTGTATTTCCATGAAAGAAATTTGGTGCAGAAATTTCAATCATTTAAGAACGTAATACAGCATCTCATCACAGATTCATTGTGGGAGATATGATGCTAAGAAAAAGCCAACAGATTATGTTTAAAGCTTTCCTTGGGGTTTCTAGCACGGTTTTCTTCCGTCATTCCTGGCACGTTAAAATTCTCTATACAATTCCACAAGTCTCGTTAGAACAAGGTTGTAGAAGAGACCTTATCAGGCAAATAGTTCTCTTCTTTGATCATAAATTTCTTTTCACATCGACATTATAAATTGTTGATTGCAGGCAATACCAATGATAATCAACAACGAGCAAAAACGTTTTCTCAATGGTGCGTAGTGGCACGATCATTGAAAGTAGAAGCGATTTTCAGGAATGACGACCTCATGATAGAAGCAGGATAACACTACTTTCACGTATTTACCATCAATCTATTTTCAAAGAACGCAGAGAATGAATTGAAAATTATAAATTCCGCCACTTGTGCATACACTTGAGCATAATTTTTTGGAACATGCTTTAACTCAGTTTTTCGTGATTTTTCAAAGTTTTTATACTGCATCAAATTTAATTTCCTGTTTGTGAGTGTATTGTACAGCTCATAGATGTTTAGAAGGCTTTTGGTCCAACAATTGGATAAAGTCTCCAAAAGTACTGATACATGTTTCATCACAATCTCTTGCTGAACTTAAACCGTATGCCAGGTGTAGGATTGGGCTTTTTTCAACGGAGATCAGATATCCTGAAATCAATTTGCTTTTGTTATCCTTTTAGCAAACAACTATGTAATTTTTTGCAATTCAGTTTATCTTACTGGCTGTTGTCTTGTCGGGTCTTGCATTTTGTTCCTTCCTAGCTGGTTGACCTAACTGTATTAATTTTTTAACAGTTTAGGCTTAATGGTTTATGTTGCCCTTGTGCCAATTCGTCTAGTTTAAGAGTACTTAGTATTTATTCCTGAGTGGTTTGATTGTGATTTGAATGCTTTTGCAACATTCAATTGCTTAGAATTTTACTTGTCTCTTTGGTATATAAGGTGATGTAACTTATTTTGTTGGATATTCTAAAGATGGCTGCTGTGACAGTCGAAACATGTCAATGTATTATAAACTGAGAAGTGTCTTTCTTGTATTAAAGTTCACATATTTTTGGGTCAAGAGATTACGTGATCTGGGTCAATTTTCAAACAAGAGTCGAATATTCCTGAAACTTTGAAAATTGAAATCTTTAATATTCTTTTATTGCTAAAAATACAATAAGAACAGGAAAAATGAACTCAATAAAATATGTTTTCAGCGAACTTCACTCAAGTTTCTGGATTTTACGAGCAAAACGTAATTTTTGGGCAAAGAAGGGCGAAGAAAGAACATTGGTTATTTTACATATGGCAACATAAGACGTCATATCTCAGGAACCTTGGAGCGAGAGGTAGTTCTCTTCAACTCTTTCTTTAATATCTTTTGATAAATTGGACTTCCTCTCAAAGTTTCCAGCCTCGAAGCTGCTTTAAAGAAGACGAAGTTATGGCAGGCAGGCAAAAGCCCCCACCCACCTTTCACGAATCCACAAAAGCATGCCTTGGATAGGGTATATGGTTATATTAAATATGCAGGACCGGATAGAAGCCTCTCTTTCATGCACTCACTTACTCAGATAATGCACGTGTCGAACACAACCCAGTTTGTGCAGCTGGGTGACTGAGTCCACAGCAATGGATCTCACGGCAATGTTTCCTTTCGTTAAACCACACTGCGTGAAGAAGATACATGCCCAACAAAGCATGAAACCTGATGTCTTTTGGCTTAAACCTTTGCTGCAGTCCATGAGAGAACAAGTAGATGCAAATCACTGCCTGGAAGAGAATATTCGTATGAATTAGATTGTTGAAAGGTTGGAGTGTCGACCATGTTTGCTGCTACTCTGTTGACAATGATGTAATCCTGCCCCATAGTCTTCAAACATGGCTTCTGAAGTCATCATTTAAGTTTCACTCCTGAAAACATGTATGAGGTTTGTAAGAAATGTAAGACATACTCCAGCTGGCAAAGGTTTTCAGAAACGATTGCCCTTGAAAATGATGCGAAATTGACAAAATCTTACAAAGGATACCTGGCAAACTACCCGCCATGAATGCATTCACGCTCAATAAAGTACTTGGAATTTTTTCTCGCTTGTACTCTAGCTGTATCTCCCACTATGCGATGGATAAAGTGGATGCAAATACTAACAACGATCTGCTGTACCTTGCTACTACTTTATACCATCCTGGTCAGACCAGGCAGTATACAACTTGCAACCTTTCAGCCATCATGGAAGGAAACAATTGACAAGTGGAATTATGGGCAAAAAGGTTCGTTCTGTTCTTTTGTTCTGCAGTTAATTAAATCTTATAGTTCCTCATCCCCGGACAAAATATAGTAGAAAACACCGATGAAAAACCTAGCAGAAGAGTACACATGTGTGCTACAGCACCGTTCAGCTTCCATTTTTGATTGCGAATGTCTTGCTTGCTCCGGTTATTGCATTATCCGTCACCACAAGCGATGGATAAGCTGACAGAGTGTTGTTCCATCTACGCACTCAGCAGGCAAGTGTGGCATGCTGATGAGTCCTAATCAGACCGAAACGTCCATGACTTCAGTTCAGCCCTTTCAATGATCGTCCCGTGAGAGAGGTGTATGAGCTGGTAAGCAAGCATACATTGCATTTGTGATGGATTATTTACCGATTTTCTTTGCCGAGAAAAAGGAGTCTCCGGGTACCTCCGTCGCTATTACATGCAGATCTACGGTTATAATCTTATCTTAAAGATAAAATCAATATAAACTAATGGACAGTCATCATAAACAAGCAGCAAACATGAAAAAACATACAAGCACGATTTAAATTGATTAAGCCCAGCATTGCAGTCAAATTTGACTTCTTTACTTGTTTCTTTCTATAACCTGCCCAAGAGTAGCAAAAGATCCAAATACATCAGCAAGCAAGTTTAGTCAGCTAGCAACACCGTAAAAGGCTAAAATCATTTTGACAATGATTGTAGACGTACTAGCCAGTCCATTCCCTCCCTAATTGGCAACAATGATTTAGAGCGGATTCTCGCGAAGTAAGATTATGGTCGTAAATGAATTTGTGTGTGGTGCTGCTCTGTAGTGGAACACAGAGATATACACGCATTTTTGGCAACATTTCAAGTGGAGGAGGGGACTTTCATGATGTACTTATGCCATTGAAATTTTAAATGTCGTATAGCACGTGGCATTGATTTTTTCGTGATACAATGGACTCTCCCTATCTCGACTTCTCTCTATCCCGAACGTCTCTCAATATCGAACTGAGTCCTTGTCACTTGGACATCTCTGTTTTTCAAACCAGCAAACTTTGTTAATTATTAGCAGTTTGTGCCAGGTGTTCCGATAGCAACCTCATGATTAACATCAGTTTGTATTGAATCAGTGCTTGAACTCATGCTCAATAGATTACTTGAAGTCACTGGTGGCGCTAATGTGCTCATTATGTCATAAATGCCAAACGCAGAAATGCTGCGAAAGGTAACAGACCAAGCAAGCAAGTGAAGCGCAGTGCGCTTGGTGTGGTACAGGCTATCGATTCCTTGGCAAATGTCTTCCCCTTACCAAGAAGTTTTGACAAGAATGCGGCAAATTGTATGGAGTGACTTCCTTCCCTTCTGTGCAAATTCAAAAGATTCCACTAACTTTGCTGCAGAAGGTAGAAGAACTTAAATCCTTTGTAAAGTCCATTGTACTTTAAGAACAGGTTCGTTAGTTTATGTTTTCTCATTATGTATGAGATACTATAAGACTCTTTCTCTAACTCGACATTGCTCCATATCGAACATTTGTCTTCGTCCCTTTGAGAGTTCGAGAGAGAAAGGTTCCACTGTGCTATGATATACTATGACATTCATTGTTCCCATGCAGACGCATTTGATGACAATAAATGAGTTGTATGTATTCACACTTGAACTCCCACCAACTCTCTCCATATAAAATGTGGTACAGAAGTGAAAGATGTTATGGACTATGATCCGATTGTTTACTGTTTATTAATGATAGGTAGTACTTTATCTTTGATGTATATTCTTGATGCTATGTCCGATGATGTCCATGATCCACTTTGTTTATTTGTATTTTGTCTGGGGTTGTAGGTTTGCTGTTATTCCATGTTTTGATGATGTGAGAATTTATTCCATAAAAAATGGTAGGGAATGTAACATTCTGAAACACTGTTAATGAATGAACAATTTTAGTAAGATAATCCTAACAATAAAGCATAATTCTTTGCCTGTTATTGTCCTAAATGATTTCGAAACGCTATGAAGGACAAAACTGATCGAAAGCCTGCTATATTTTGGTGCAGCCAAGTGATCTCCAAGAAAACCATCAGGACAGCTTCGGTTACAAAAGTGGTCACCTACTCTAAGTTCCATAATAAAAGGGGGGGGGGCGACGTTCATTAATTTTGGCAAATTTTGAGACCCTCCCGATCCTTATTTGACCCCCCCCCCCAGTTTATTAATTTGGCAACCTGTGCTTTTCATTAAATCTACAAAGATCACTTTCCGAACAAGATATTTGAGAATAAACTGAAAATAAAATATCTATGTCCATCGCTTCCCTCTTCAGTAACATGTCAGGTGCTGCTAATGTGCTGTAGTGGCTACCAGAACCTCAAACACCCCATCACTGGTTTAGCAAAATACCTGCCCGCTTATTTTGACCCCCCCGTTATTAATTTTAGAAATATGTCAGACCCCCCGCTTATTTTGACCCCCCTTGTATTATGGAACTTAGAGTACATGCAGTGGCCTAGAAACTCCAATAGTGTCTGCTAGACCAACTTGTGCTAGTATTCGAAGTTGGAAAATTTCAAAACTAGAAAAATATCAGAGGACCCAAAAAATGAATGATTTCGTAGGTCAATTTCTAAATTTTGGACATGATTCTCCTAAGAGCGTGTACAAACCTGTTTATAATAAGTTTTAGTATTTGCCAGCGTTAAACACTTATATTTTCAGAATTTAGTTCTCTTTCAGCAAATACGAGCAGAAGTTGCCGTGTAGACCATTTTCAAGATGTTGTCCTGGCTCTCCATTTTAATATGCCTTACTACGATAATATTCCCATCCTACATCAGCTGTATGATGGCGTGTTCGGTAAAATATTCTTCTGCGGGAGTGAATATGGCAGAAGGAATGCATATAGTCCAGATGTGCGCTTCAAAGGAGGTTACTTATTTGGTTACGAGTGCTTGGGAAAGGCAATAGACAAGCACCCTGGATATGCAGGTAACTCACTTCATTATGTTTTTGCGGCTGCACGTATGGCAAGGTTTCATTACGTCATAGCTCATCTACATATACATTGTGAACCCCAAACGATTGAAGCAAAATAGTTTCAACTAGTAAGAGACGGTTTCAAGGGTGATGTTCGTTAGTAGACTGTCGTGCAGTGATATTGCAGGTTGTCTGTCTTTGTCGATGACGTATACTGCTGTCCGACTTACCTTCACGTCAACGCCATGAAGCTGTGCTAATTTGACGCTCCTGATGTTCTTTCAAGTACTTTTGTTTTTGAGGATGTACGCATCAGATACCGCGTTGGGAAGAAACTGCACTCGAATCATAGATACAGAGTAGAATTTGTTGACATTGAAGCGAAAGGCCCCAAAGTTTCAAAAGCCTGCGTGTATTCTTGCTCATGCATTCTAAGGAACAAACCCTACACTAACAAACTGTCACAGTGTCAGGTGTGCGTTTTGGAAAAAAAACTACTCATAATACCTTATGAGACAAAACAATGAGGGACAAAATTTTCGTCGGACAAAATTATTCCTCGGACAAGATTTTCGTCACCCCTGGAAAATTTCGCCACTTTTGTCCGACCATGGATGTATGGTCCAACAAATAATTTTGTCCGACGAATTTAGTCCAATTTTAATTTTTCTGTCTTTATGGATTTTTCTGAGCAAAATACATCAATACATATCAGACATACACAGTTCACTTTGGTTGTATTTGTGAGTTTTCGCATCATCGTAAGGTTGCCATCTGGGATTTGATTAAACTTTTGCTGCAAAGAGTAATGGCTCTTTCATTTCTTTGGGGTGAAATGATTTTGTTTCATCTGCACAAAGTAATAAATTTTACAACAGTTGAAGATGACCTACTTCATAAACAGGGAAATAAATTTTAGGAACGCAAATTTGACATTTGATTTTGGACAAAATGTTTTGTCTGACAAAAATATTCGTCACTATTCGAAAAAGTTCATCACTTTTGTCCGACATTGTTCTGTCCGATAAGGTAGCATGTTAAATGACATCTCATTCCTATTATTAAAATCATGGCTGTTGTGCCAAATATCCTTCATAAGTGAAGCAGATGTGCAAATCGATTTTATTCATCAAATGTAGAACAAGTTGAAATTTCAATCCAATGAAACAAAGATTTTAGAAGAAGTAGGCAACCGTTTCTGCCAACAGGGTATACCCCAACCCCTTAACTGCGTTTGACGAATATATCCCTCGCTGCACTGCTACTCTAAAGACCGCTTTTTGCGTTAAATAACTTCCGGAGCCACATGCTTTATGCAGTGAACCGTGTAATGAGGTTCTGATCGGCATTTTACCAATTCATTTGAGCTGAAAGCGCGATCCACCCTGAGAGCATTCTTGAAAACAAACATGGAAGATGCTAGCAATGGGGGTTCTCCAAAGAATTTCTCTTTCTATATGGTGCGCTGTTTTACGCGCTTTTACGGATAAACAAGGCCGAATGCGAACATGTAAAAGATTCCTGCATTTTTATACATATTTTTGTCAATTTTTGCTAAGCATTGCTCTGGATTCAGAGATACCTTGTAGGCCACGGCATCGAAATTTCACTTATTGACTTTCCTGCAAAAGTTAAATTCAAAAATAAATGATAGACAGCCAAAAAAAATCCGACGGTTAAGGGGTTAAGTGAAGAAACTGTTTCCGGTGCGATTCGGAAAAAAAGAAAATTATATGTTGCGGAAGAAATTCTTGTGATTCAGTGTTCTGTAAGTAGGTGTTGAGTGTTCCTTGTTTTCTTTAAACATTTGTGGGATAAATTTTTGCGACTCGCTAACTATTAGCAGATTTTGCGGACGACATTTTGTGAAAAAGGCCAAAATTGGAAAATAAAGTCAGGAAAAGTTCTTCCTGCAAACACTTTCCTGAAAATGTTTAACATTTGCTAGTTTTGGCAGATGATCAACGGAGTATAACATTTGCTAAACCTTCAATTTAGGTTACCTGTTCGGTAACGACGACATGATTATTAACTGGTGGAGCTTGATTGGATGCGATAAGCAAAAGCTTTGGCAAGGAGGGCCAACAGTGTATTTTGAACAAGATCCCAGGAGAGCAGTACCTAAAGAAGACCACTGGCCATGGTGGAAAAGAGACGTGGGACTCGACGCATGTCTGGCATACTATAAAGCCTTGCAAACAAACTCAACTGAAGCACAACGAGATGCTTTAAATGCAACAGAAGCATTACGCATATATCTGAAAAACGGCAAAGGAGAGCCAAAATGCGGCAAAGGATTTTCGGATTTCTTCTACATCCCTGGCCATTTATCTGCTCGGTTCCGAAGTTTGTCAAGCATCGCATACTCTAACAGACTATTTCTTGAAATTGCTGTGACAAATATCATGAGAAGTTTAGACGAAGCAGAGAATTTTGAAGTTCTGAATGGCGTATACTTGCCATTGCTAAATGTAGTAAACTTGACATCTACTAAAACACTATGGAGAATCTACAGGCGATCAATAGCATTCATACATCCGGTCAAAATGGGATCCAAGGATTTTGATATGACACAACTGAACAAAAACGTAATAGATTTTAAAAGATATTTATGCAAGGAGTGAAGTCAAACACAAGCTCGTTTATGATCACCTCTATAAGCCATGCGGGCAAGAAATGCTGCAAATAAATAATAAACCCCTATCTGAAGCGCAATCGATAGTCTTTTGCATGCCCGACCATCTCCCTTGCCATGAGAAAATGTTTCTTGTTGATTCGCGCCAGGCGCTCTGCGCAAGCGAATCTTTGAAACGAGATCTCTCACTGTAAGATCAAAAAGGTCGATCATAAGCTCCTGCGGCGAAAAACGTTTCTAGTCAACAGTGTAACAGTTGCCTGTGCTGATTAGAAAATACTTTTTCACGTAACCCTGTGTTTCTACTCGGGAAGACAGATCTGTTACCTGCTCGGTTACGACAATCGAACCACGCTTATTATAAGGAACCAATCAACTTGTAGAAAGGCATCTGATAGCGTTTGTTTTGTGACAACTGTTATTCCGAACACCAATCAACTTATCATCATCCATTTTGGGAAGTTGTCGTCGCACGTATTGTTAATCAGGCATTGTTTTTCTGAGTTCGAGGATGATTGTAGCTGAGGAGGCACAGAATAGAAAACCACTTGCTTATGACCTTAGTGGAAATTGCTTGATATCGATCGAACAATTACATAAATTGTGTGCTCAGAAATCAAGTCACTTAGCATCAATTCACATTTAAAAGAGGTATATAAAAAATAAATGTCCACTAGCTTTGGTAATGTATGAAGCAGCAAAAGGTTGCAACGAATGTAATGTGACTGCCTGGGTGTGGTTCGTAGATCATGAATGTGTTTGAGTAAGAAGTAAATTTCTGAGGCAGCCGCACTGGTGTATTTCCAACGGATCAGGAGGTTAAATCAAGAATGAACCACTATTTGGGTAGACAACAGAGTATGTGGCCAAACTCTGTTGCGTTGCGCTTTGTGGTATTGGGAAAGAAAGTAAGATAAATCCTATGTTTGTAAGGTCATTATGTTTGGCAAGAAAGTGTATTCACAGTTTTTGTATTTGCTGTGATTTTAACGCGCGAATCTTGAATCTCGCAATATTCCCGTTTCCCCTGTTTTACCCGATCCAGGTTACTTTACAAATCTGGGCACTAGGTGGGTGCAACAGCACATTCGATATGCTCCGATCAAGATTCGTTCTGTTGTTTGTAATAGCGTCTACATAGAATTCATGGCTTACTTGCCGTACGACCAAAACTCTGTCGTATGGCAAGGCGGAAAACTGTCCTGTGATACCATTGTGAAAAAAGCGCAGACGTGTGTCAGAGCAGAGTTTGAGCTAAATGTTGGCGGCTGAAAACTGTGTCAGACGACCTCTTGCTTCACTGGCAGAGTTACAACAGATGAATATGGTGAACACGTGAACTAGTGAACACAATCGGTAACACGTCTTGAGCTGGTTTCATGTAGGCTAGATAAGTCGTTTCCTCCGTTCGGAACATCACACGGCAATTCACGCAGCAGACTACAATCTTGGACAACATATTTGGCCACATTACCAAAACACTTGTTCATTGACATTAAACTGACTACCTTGCCTTTCTGACTCCCCTCCCCCTCTGAGCAATGATGCTTTTATGGCTGCACGCAGTCGGCAAGCCAGAAAGATATCTTTACGTTGCTGTTTCCAGGCGAGGGGGGAAATAATTAGACTTTGCTTGATTTCGATCCAATTTACAGTGAAATGGGGGAGTGGGGGGAGACTATTTGCCATGCAAAATGCTTCTCCAATGATGCTGGCATAAAAATAAAGCTTCGTTCCAAATATTTTGTCTGGGGTTGTAACTTAGTAGCTTTTCTCTGAAACCCTGCAACTCAATCTCAGAGGTTTGCATTCTGTGCCAGCATACTCTGATAAGGCAACACATAACATTGGAGGAGAAGGAAAATACCTGGGGTATTGGTTGACTTTCCCATTTCCCGCGCGTCTCATTACGGCTTTGGTGAGACTGATCTTATGAAATGAACTATTCTAGTCTACTCAGATGGAAATCCACCTTGAATGGCTGGGCTACGAAATGAACAGTGTCCGTTCGCGCTCTTCATTAAATTTGCCGAATTTTCACTTGAGTGAATGTTGTGGCGGCGCAAGGCTTTCGCTGCAATGAAACATTTTGCTTTAAAAAAAAGTTTAATCGGATGCAAGTATTTTTTTCGCCGCGACGAACCCATGCAGTGCACATGTACCAAGGCGAAAAAGTTCGCTTCGCAGCGACTTAGGCTCAGCTGGAAATCCACCTACATCGAACTTTAATAATTTCTCGCCTCACCTGCGCCGAGGAACAAATTGCAGATGGCAAAGATAAGAGGTAAGGGCTAGGCTACTCATTTCGCTGTTGACTCGAACAAGTCTGGCTTATTTTCATTCGAACCACACGCACACAGTTCATCCCTATCCATTGAACTCCCAATAGCCCAACGGAGCGCTCGTGGTCGCTCCTCTGTGTACAGTTAACTGCGCACTCAAACCGCCTGTCAGAATGAAACCTTGTGGAGCTGTCCAAGCGGCGACTTCTCAAGTCAAATTTCGGTGCGACTTTTGCTAACCTGGGACCTACCTGATCGTCTTTCTTTGCATAGGGGGCTGCTTGCCTTACCTCTACACGGCCAAAAGCGAACAGCTCCATTATAGAGAAATGGTAGAATCTGGTGCGAGGATAACTTTTGCTCACGTGAAAATCCACATTTAGCTAGCTAAGTATGAGGAGGCTCTATAATTTTAAGGAGAACGCGTCGCAAAAAAGATATTGTGCCATTATGCCCTCCTCCTTGCTCCCCGCACCCCTGCAAGCAGTGTTGTCCAGGAGTCGAAATAAGAAAACATTTCTGGCGTCAGACATTCTTTTGGATAGCAAACCGTATTGACTAAAACACGGACCCAGCTGAACCGAGCCGAACCCGGTCAAACCCAGCCGAATCCAGCATAACCTACAATCCTGGACAAAATATTTTGGACAAAAGGCTTTTTTCAGCCAAAATCAAAAATGCGCTTTTTACCACTTTTG